>JAMKCH010042003.1:0-162080 GCA_023653785.1 Ophioderma brevispina
TAGATTATTTAAATAAATTTACAAAACCTAATGGCAAATATGAGACCAAGATGCATTAAAAAGCATACGCTCATCCATTACGTCGTTTATTGGTTCAGAACAATCAAAAATGATTTTTATTTTAGTACTACCATACCACGAGGTAAGCGTATGACTAGTCTAGTGTATCCTCTCTGTCATGATTGATGTAGGCAGTCGCAAATGAGTCTGTTATGAATGGTGGCTAATTAGGCTTAATCGGATTATAACATCGACGGATTAATAACTGGGCAGGTTTTCCCCTTTTGTTTCAACTGTATCTTTTCTTTTAAATCAACTGACATTATTCTATATTAATTCTAAAACGGCATAAATAAACAAGAAATACACTGACGCAGCCCACTGCAAACCCGTTTAAAAACTGCACAGAATCCCCGAATTAAACCTTTATTGCAAACTAGAAGAGCCGCATGCATACTTGGGTAGAGACTTGTCATTCAGGTACTGCAGCAACGCAGATGCAGTGAGTATGAACGAACCTTTATACCTCTAGGTATCATGGTGGTATTTTTTAGCACGAAAAGCCGCTCTATTGCGCTCGTTGGTGTTCGCTTCTAGGTTGCACTCTAGTGCGCTCGGGGCGAGATCTGGTTTTGACACTAATTGCTTGGTCATTTTTTTTTTTTTTTTATAACGAAATAAACTGCATTGCATCATAGTATTGACGTTATTCCGTCAAAGAGTAGAAAGGAGGATTTTTTTCTAGGTTTAATACGTCGCATAGAACCCTGGACTCCCGAACGCCAACTAGAGCCGACCTAAGCGGACTTTTGTACTAACATACACCAAACTTCGGCGCAGTCTAAATCGGGGCTCGATTACACACGGCCGATGATGTTAGGAACAAAACAATCTCTTACACTGATAGACCACTGGTTAATTTATTTATTTATTTGAACAATCACTTTTATACCAGCAACACACCCGTCCTTCTCGGTGTGTTTCATAAAAAATCACATACATAAAACCAACAACAAAATTAGAGTAAAAGGTATAGATTAATCTACCAAAAAAACGTTGGGCAAAAACGTAAAAAAACACAAGTTTTAAAAAGTACCGGAGGCCATATAAAAAAGTTAATAATCTACACCAAGTATACTCAATGTCGTCGCCCCATTGGCAATTGTCCCATTTCTTCTTTTCCGAAATCCTTTGTTGAGAACGTCCATATTTTATCTCAAAGGAACCAACCATCCATTAGACCCCAAGTTGTGATTTAAATAATTCAACTGCACTTGTTCTTGTTTGAAGGTATATTGGCAGTTGAGTTTGGATTAGTACCCTATTTCTTGTGGTAAGCAGTCTTGTTTGACTTGAATACGTTTCAGTTGTATGGCTTAGTTTCGTTTGTTTTCTTGCTTGATTGTTTATTGTTGGAGATTGGTCTTATTCAATTATTCAGAGACCGGTCGAGTGGCAGATAAAAGAATAAAGCCCATCTCGTTGTAACATCATTGCCACGCGCGCAATTCTTTTCGCCATTTAAATTGTGTTCCTACGGATCTTCAGTCAGCTGTTTCTTGAAGGTATGTTTGTTATGAGTTCTGTGATACAGTTCAAGTCATGTATGTTTCTCGGTAATTTTTTGACCAGTCTTTTCCCTGAGATACCCTGTAGGAAGAAGATTACTAAAGACGAAAGAAGGTTTCTCGCTGCTCTTGTTGCTTCACAAGAAGAGCAACTGTTTTGACCTCGGTATTACATCAGAGCCTCAGCATGAAATTCTATAAATTATATTTAGTCGTATGGAGGTTGATAGTGGGAAAGGGCATTTTTCTTTTGCATTGTAGAAGAAAGGGGACCAATTTTTTGCCAATTGGGCCGACCAACTTAGTAACTTGTGTTTGATCTTTACATTTATTACTTTATATGGCTCGTACTTTTTTAAAACTTGGTGTTTTTTTTACGTTGCCAACGTTTTTAGATGGTATAGATTTTTCTTCCTTTATTTTTGTGCACAATTGGGGAAAAAAAAATATCTGATCAAGTATAAGTTGGTCAATATTTTGCAAGAACATCCTGTTATCTGCGAACATTTTAAAACTTTAGTTGAGTGTGTGTGTTATTATTATATACGTGTTATGATGTCTCGCTGTCGACCTGGAACGGGATGTGTTATTTAACTATTAAGTTAAAACAAAGAGTTTTAGGAAGTAAGCTGAACACTGGGAATATATTGTTAATCGCACAGGTGAATATATTTATTAATCTATAAGTGTTAAACTTTCAGTATTGAACTCTGTTTATAATTAAAGTATTCAAATCGATATTGGTTTTTTTTTCTCGTACATTCTGGTAATTGTTTGTGTGTCTCTACTGGCTTCAACATGCTAATAAAATAAGAGCTTGAAGTCCATGGCTTTCAAATTGATATTATATATATATATATATATATATATATACTTATTATACTTAAAACGATGTAGTGCTTTTTGACATTTGTATCTCCTTCAGTTAGTGAGATATTCAGATTGTACGGTTCTTGCAATTTTATGCCTTTTTTCCGGAGATAGAATTAAAAAGGACATAAAATTGTGGAAATTTATTTTAGTTTCCTTTTGTTGGATATATACAATTTTATGATTACGTTTTAAAAGAAAGAAGGTTACGGCTTTGGCATTCATTAAGACGTTTTTTACCAAGAGACCACTATCAATTCTATTGTCCATTACAATTAAGAAACACCTGTTATTTATCTAAGTTTCTAAGCTATAATTTTCAAAAATGCCATTCAGCCATCACTTCAGAAACCTTTAAACTGTTAAAAAACTCCGGAAAACCGGCGTACAAAAGGACCCAGCGAAGCCATCCTTTTACAGCCTACATAACCAGAATTAAAGAGAAATGACACAGAATTGAAATGCTAGCATATTTTAATATGCCGAAAAATGGGGGTGGTGTGCCCACCAGCCGGGCTCGAACTGCCAACAACATATTGATCCAAAAGTAAAATCAATAATTTCTCTCTCTTACCCACAAACACATACACCTGCAACCCAGATGAAGCTTACAATAGTAAGACGCCATTTGTTGTATATGATATAAGTGATGGATCATTAATGATGTTGAACAAAATAATCCCGTTAAAAAAAAACATATTCTTTCTTTGGATGAATCAAATTATTTTCAATGTTAGGCAGTAAGGCACATCATGAGTGATGAATATAAATAATGATACATTTAGCCCTAGTCCATTCGTAATAACGGCTGTAGGTCTGTGAGACCGCTTTTTACGATTTCCTGCCACTAATATCGTGACAATACCGTTTTGAAACATTTCTAACCTCGTCCGTTTCCCCTCCGTGTCCCTTAATTCATATCTTGCTCAGGAAATGTTGACACCTACTAACTTTTGAGGGTTGAAATACATGTTGTACTTTTGTATTACGAGTAGTTAAGCGATTTTTAACAATACTCCCACCTAGTGGTTTTACTTGTCAAACACGCGTCAAACAAGGGAAGTTTGTTTCTGTTAATATACTCCCGGTGTGTGCCGCTTGTATCTTGGGCGTTCTGATACTTTTTTTGCTGTTTTTTCTTGTTTTGGTGGGTGGTTATTTTTAAAACTGGTGACACACTACCGTGTGTCTATTGTAATTGTATTCCCTTGAAATCCGCCCTCGAGAATTTTCAATGAAACGAGTCGGCAGTCGCAATGAGTCCGTTTGAATGACGGCTAATTAGGCTTATCGGATTATAACTCGAAGATTATACATGGGCAGTTTTCCTGTTATATTGATGAATCGATCACAGTCGTGTGCGGTTTCCGCCAACACCAATGCATGTAGATTGTGCTTGCACGACTAACGCGCATCCTTTTTTTTAATGCTCGTTTTCTTGAAAAAGTTTCACTGGTTTGTCTTACTATGGTTTTTCGATTCTAAATTTTTCAAATCAACTTGATTAATTTATACAAATTGTGGTTCATTTCCGTCCTAAGTAAATTTGTTGATTATATTTTTAAGAATCCCCATTTTGTTTATTTTTATGAAGGTCATTTAATTAAAAACAACAATCCCAAAAAACCTGCGCCTAAACTCTTATGTTGCCTGATCTTGAAATACTGCAATACTTGGGAAATACCTATATAAGAAAGATTTGGAATGTTTTGAACTATAGATGAATTATACTCTTCCAATTCATAACTTCAATGGCCCGGGTGACCGTAAGTAAAGAAAACTCTTACTCTCGTGTAATTTAATTTCTGAAAGTCGTGTGCTATTAAACCAGCCGGACTCGAACCGCCAACAAGAGACTCTCCAAAAGTAAAACTCAATAACGTCCAACGCTTAGACCGCTCGGCCCTAAGGAAGCTTATAGTATGTACCGCAAGCCAGGCAAATTGTGGTATAGATAGTACGTGATGGGTTCAGCTGTGATGTTGAACAAAAGAATCCCGTTAAACCGGCCATTTTCTTCTTTCTTCTTTGCTAGAGTGAATTATCTTCATATTATCACTTAAAAGGCACATCATTATGGATAACTAGAAAATTATGTATTGAGTTTGGCTACTATCCATTTCGTAATCAAGGCTGTAGGTCTGTGAGACCACTTTTAAGAGTTTTCGCACTTTCCACTAAATAATCATTATAAGTGAACGCTTGAAAGTACTTCTAATTAATCTTTCCCGTTTATTCTTATTTCATATTTTGCAGGCACCCGAACTGTGTCCAATATACTTTTGTGGGTTGACATTCATGCCTACTGGTTGTGTATTGCGATCGGTTAAGTGATATTGATGATATTGTCACCTAGTGCTTATTTCTCGTCAAACAAGGGAAAGTTTTTGTTTCTGTATAATAATACTCACGGTGTGTGTCGTTTGTATCACGGATGTTTTAATGCCTTTTTTGGCTGTTTTTGGTTTTTTTTAGTTGTTATTTTTTAAAACTTGGTGGACACACTACCGTGTGCCTTAATGAAATTGGTGTTTTTTAGTTGTTATTGTTTAAAACTTGGTGGACACACAAACCCCAAACGTGTGTCTTAATGAAATACCACATAATAACGTAAAACCTTACTTACACAAGTTAATAAACAATGGCGTAAGTATTAATAATGCCTCTTAAATTCTTCTGTTTATCGCTCTGATCATAAGTCGGACAAATATAAGCAATTCCTTGTGAACTTTTGTGGGGAGTTATTAATTACTTTTGTACTCTCTTCAAATGTTTACATAGTATGAAATAGTGTTTTCAGGATACCCTGCGAACCGTGTCGCGAATACTCCACCGTTCGCTTCTAGGGCAAGGTGTTGTAGCTCACCGGTTGCTTCGGTAAATCCACCGGTGTATTTCCCGCGTCGTGTCCGGAAATACTCCACCGTCACCGTCGCTTATAGGGAACGGCTGTTTTAGCCACGATTGCGCCGGTAATCCACCGGTGGATTCACTGCGCCCGTGCGCGGAAATAACTCCAACCGCACACCGCCGCGTATAAGGGTTTCAAGTCCAAGCGCACGAGTTCGCAGTGTAATCCACTGGTGGATTCCCTGCGTCCCTGCGCGTAAATCACTATGAGTTACCATAGTTCTCCACCAAAGGACACAATTCCGTGGGTTGTACTTGTTCAAACATTGACAATCAACTGACCCTTGTGTGATCTGGGCGTCATATATCATAGCCCAAAAACCAGGGCGTGTATTTTCTAATACATTGTGATTGAAAGCTACTGACTTGCAAAGGGAATGAGATTTTACTAGCTCATAGGGAATACTCCAACCGTCGCTTTAGGGACCGGGGGTTTCATCAAGCCACGAGTGCGCCGGTATCAACCGGTGGATTCACTGCGTCCGTGCAAGGCAATATTCCACCGTCGCTTATAAGGGGGTTTCAGCGCACGAGTGCGCAGGTAATCCTCAGGTGGATTTTCCGCGCACCGGACGCAGAATACTCCATCCGTCGCTTATAGGAACGGGGGTTTCAGCGCTCCCGTGCGCAGGTAATCCTCCGGTGGATTTTCCGCGCACAGACGCAAAAATACTCCATACTCCCACCGTCTGCTTATAAGGAACGGATGTTTATTAGCGCACGCGGGCGCCGGTAATCCACCGGTGGATTCCCTGCGTCCGTGCTCGGAAATACTCCACCGTCGCTTATAGGGAACGGAGGTTTTTTAGCGCACGGTGATGAATTCTCTATATATAGGCCTATATTAGTTTTTCAATTTATTTATCCACCATGGTGCGCTAATACTCCGACTGTGGATTTTCTTCGACCACCGTGCGCAGTTATTCCACGAGTGGGACTTTTTGATCCATGGTGGAGAACCTTTAACATAACTCGCATTGGTGTGAACCGATGAGTGCCTCCCATTTTCACATGTCAATGGTACAATCCTGACATGCAGAAAGCAACTACATGTAAGTTGAGAAGTTCACTTTGCAATCATTGACATACCACTCCTCACCAGGCACTCGTCGACATGGGAATGGTATGGCGCATGGCTATACGCCCACTGCTGGACCTGAAAAACCAGGACGGTACTCGTTATACCTGTGGTGACAGCGCAAAAAGTTGTACATATTGTAATGATCACGATGATAATACACTGGAGCTGCAACGATATTCTGTATCGTCCGTACTATGTTTTGAGTCCATCCAGGAAGACGAGAGGGACCAGTCAAGAAAGATGGGTGTGTTCCCAATGTGTCCTGCAAACAACGAGGCTTTTCCGTCAGCGCCGAGTTTTATGTCTCAGCTTAGCAACTCAGTAATAAAATCCGACTTCAAGACTTCATCAAAGTAGTATTCTGCAAAGCTGCATCTGATGGTGATAAAGAATTAATGTACTCTTTTGGAACAAGTGTGCATCAACCTACAGCTGGCCAGATTCCTGAAATGCCTTCCCAAGTTTCCAACACACAGGCAGCTGATACGATGTGTTGATTTCAACATATGCTCAACTCTTCGGTGCACAGGGATGAGGTGCATTGTCCATTGAATAGTCAGGACCAGACGTATATGTTCCGGCAGTGTAAAAATATGCCTCGCATCAGATCCAAGGACTGCTGTGCACGAGGAGGAAAAAAGACACCTTTTCTGTGGGCCTTTTGGAATGAGGACATTGCATACATTCTCACATCCCCTTGCATGTGGTGAGTGGTTGTGAAAGCAACTCTGGGTTCTGTGGACGTAGGAAAGATGTTGTTTTAACAAGGTCGTCTGATTCCTGAGGTCAGAAACACTACTCAAGAATGCGGTGATCACCTGCCACTTGAAGCCGACGTCCTGTCAGACCTCAAGACTTTGTTCTGAAGTTGTCTACGGTGACAATATCAGCACAAGCGCAGGTGAAGGTCCGAGCAGGGCTGAAAGGAAGGGTTTCTTAAGACGATTTGCAGCAATTTCGTCTACCCACCTGGTGATGACAGCTTAACATACCATCTTATGAAAGCTAACTACCTGGCATAAATTCAACGCCATTTTCAACTTAAAAACCACCCATCCATTCTCTGAACCATGGTTGGCACATAGTACATGTGAAGTTCGACCTGTAGGTTACACTCAGCCTGCCCTTCCAACAGGGCTTAGCCCTGAATGTTAACATTGGGCCTCACTCTCCGATTCAAATACGAATTCATCATGTGATGATCGACTCCAAGTCAGATTCATCACATGATGGTTCTGAAAGTTGATGCATAATTCTCAACACAGTATTGTCAGTCACGCCGGATGGCCAGGAATAAATACACAGGGGAATCAAGTTTACACACAGAAGAACTTGATTTGATATCGAGAGAAAACATGCAATAAAAATATGTGTCACAAAGTTAAAACAAGGTACCCTCAAGAACAAAAACATAAACAAACTAATTCCTAAACAGTACTGTCGATCACCCAGGGATGTTATAGAAATAAACACGGAGACACAATTAACACACGTAGAAAACTTGAGTTTATTTAGAGAGAAATTAGTGTATTAAAAAGTAAGAACAAGGTAACACCAGCTCAAGACCAAAAATAAACAAATTCCAAACACCGTACTGTCACTATCACACACACAGGGTGGTCCTGAATAAAAACATATGAGAAACCGGAGAAATAAGTTAACATACAAAACTGATATTAATAACAACGCTTAAGTTATACGAAAACGTGCAACAATGTGTAAAAGAACAAAACACCAAAACGAATGCCCCACACATTACTGTCAATCACACAGGATGGTACAGACTAAACACACAGGTAACAAGATAACACCCAGAAAAAAACTTGAACTTATTCTTAAGAAAGAAATGTGGTCCAAAAGTAGAACAAGGTAACACTCAAACAAAAGCACAAAAACATCATATTTGTAGGGCAAAACATTTTTAGGTAACAAAAACTTTTAACTCAACCATTAAAGCCATTACTTTTCAGGTGAAATGAATTAATAACTCTAAAACTAGCAGCCATCTTGGATTGAGACTAAATGACTTCATTTTTTTAAAAATAACTCTAGAGTTTGATTCCTTCTCCATTGAATCATAAAAACGACCCTTACCCACATGTCTAAGTCCTTTCGTTCAAACGCTATCCCATTTTCAAAATTTGTCAATAGGGCTGTTGGCGGCCATCTTGGATTTTTCCAAGTTCACGATTAACTTTTTGTTGCACACTAACCCCAGAAATATTTTCTAGCTAAGAAATGGCCAAGACCAACACTTCAATGTGTTTTCAGAGGCAGATTGAGTCAAAAGATTCAAAACATGAAAATATTAATAGGTTAGCTGGCGGCCATCTTGATTTTCAGTTGAAGAAATGACCGCTAAAAATTCAAAATAGCCGCTGGAATGGGATTCCCTGATCATAAAATAGCAGAATGACCCTTCAATCATGTCTCCAGGTTGATATGTTTCAGAGTTTTACTTTCCAATTCCAAGATGGGGCCGCAGCCAGCCATTTTTTATTTGCTGTCCCCTGGAGTTAGCCCCCACTTTTGGGAGGGGGCCTATGAGCGCATTTTTTCTAATACCCTACATAGCCAACATCCCACCCTCAAACCTTCCTTCGCGCTCCATGGTCACAAAATGATTGAATTTTGACTTACTAATTAATATCCAAATAAGTACCAACGCCCGAGCGTACCAACACAAAGCGAAAGTAAGAGAGGAGGAATTAAAAAGATGGGGAAATGGGGAGGGACTGGAGGGTGAAAGGAATGAAAGAAGGGGGAAAATTTAACGGGGCAGGGATGACGTGTGGAAGTAGGGGGAGGAAAAGAGAAGGCCATACAGTGAATAAGAGCGGACATAGGGACCTATGAAGCCTCCCTCTCTTCTATTTCGCCACAATGACGTAATCAAGTCCGCGAGCGGCAAAATTGGCATTTTTTTCCACAGAATAGGCGTCATAATCCACTTTGCGCTAACACACGTAGGAATATCGGATTTTCATACGGTTTTCAGCTCTCAAATGATGCATTGGCTAGATTTACATAACATAAGAGTTTTAAGAGAGCCTATGTGCATAATATTTTCAAAAATGCAACCATAAATACCCTGGGTGGCACCACCCCCCCCCCCCCCGCCCCACCCTAACCCCGGGAAGGTGCTACCTTACTTTTTTTGGCTAATGACTGGAAAGGATTAGAGAACGATAGTAGAAGCTTTTTTTAACGCAAGTTTTTTGGCGTTTTATCACACCGGAGCAGAAGTCCCACTGTCCCTTGGTAACAGACGAGGGTTAACTATTTATTTTTCTTGTCCTAAAAGGAAAGTTAGATTCATATCGTTGGTGTTTTCAGCAGGTTTGAACCCATCTTTGAAAGAAAATCGAAATTGAACTATAAATTTCAGACCTTACCAGTCAGTAAACATATGAGGTGCAGTAGTATAATTGCCTCGCGTCGACTGGGTATGCGTAAGCGGGACGCCACATTCACACTTTAATAATAACCAAACCAAAAGCAAAATGTTTCAAATTAAAGTGCTGACAATGACTTTTCTACATATTTTAATCAGAAACCCATTTTATATTACGTTTGCCTGAAATATATGACAGAAACTGAAAACATAAAAAATATCAAGTTTGTCGGTAATAATAATCATACGGATATAGATAGTAATGGTATATGGTAAAGTGGTTAATATGGACCCCTTAAGCCAGATCGTAATTTCCAAGAATTGTCTTTTATTCTTTAAATGACTTTTTCATTCATCAATTGGAAGCTTTGGTTCATGGGTAGGTACAGACCAAAAGATTTCATTCACCTCTAACCAAATAACAGATATGCCTTTCAAATTTTTTTTTGCAAGGGTCCATATTATACCCCTGCCCGGCAATATGGACCAACCCTGTTATTTTGCAATGGGCGGGGTAATATGACCCTCATATTTGTCCATATTGCCCCGTCCCATAAATGTTTACATGGGAAATAGGGTGTCCATATACCCCCAGAAGATCACACCTACACCAATTATCCAGCCGCTTTTTTATTAGATGTACGCCTAGGACTCTGATTCTTACCGATACATTGGGACTGCCAGACCTTTCTGTTTGCCATGGTACAAGCTCGATTACCGATGCTCACGATAAAATGGGGGGAAAAAAAAAAAAAATTGGTTTTTAAGCAACATAGGCACTGACATAAGAAGAAAACGTGTTTGAAAAATTATTAATTTAAAATATTTCTTTTAACTTTAAGGACTCTACCAGTCCTTTAATAACTTAATTTCCCTTTGTCCAAAGATGTTCTGATCAAGTAGCAATAGGGGGAACACTCCTACTATCCCCAGTTTTAAAAGTTACAGGGGGTGTCCATAATGCCCCGTGGGTCCATATTACCCACTTACCCTACTTTAACCGAATTACCAAATATCAAAGTTTTATATATTTTTTAAAGAAATACGGTAATTTAATGTGATCCTCTTGCATTAGAAACTTCAATTGTTCACTTCCTAAATTACAGACTGGAATGGAGTTAAACGAACGAAAAGGATAAGGTGGGCGTACAAGAGAGGGAGAGGGAGGAAAATCGAGGTAGGGGAAAGGAAAGGGGGGCTAGAGTCATAAGAGAAGGGGATCAATGGTGAAAACTGGAACCTTCTCTGTGATGAAGATACTGAGATACTAAAAGCTATAACTAGAAAAGCCCTTCGACTTGTCGATTAACTTGAAAATACTAAAATTCCATGCAATATTTGTAAACATCATAAATCAAAGGTTAATTCATTATAATAAGGTGAATTTATCATATTTAATCAATGAGAGTTGTTTTGCCATGCATTAGGGTTTTCGGGGTCCTTGTGTTTAAATGTACATTATCATGTTTGTCCTTATAAGGATTAGAAAATGTATCCTCAGGTTCGGACTTTTAGCTAAGCGCTATAGTCCCTATAAATTAAATGGTTTTCAAGGTCATCTCTGGTGTAAATTTACCCAATGGCCAGCTTTTGCTGAAACTGCTGATAAGTTGTTTGTATTTGCTCACCAGTATTTCAAAAATTACATATCAAATTACAGGGTCCCCAAACTTTCCTTTCCTCCTGGCTGTCGCAATGGTGATATCACCAAATCAGTTAAAATGCATTGTCTGTTTCAGTATGAACAAGAGGAATTATTAGACACCACTTTCAACAACATCGGAGCACTTACCCCAGGGTGACCTTGAAAACCAATATGGGGCTATACCGCTTTAAACTAAAGGTTGGAACATACGCAAATATACGCACGCCTTTTTTCCTACGCCTTATCAGTAGACAATGCAGTGTACATTAACACACCATTTGACGCGATTTTAAAAATTTTTCCTGTACTAACATTACCCCTCTTGAGAGGGGCATCCTTTTCTAACAGTTTAGGCCCTATTGAAATCCCAAACAGCAACAAAATCACTTCTAAGCATGAAAATCCTACGGAATACAAACCAAAACCACACTTAATGTGTATTTCCATTGGTTTTCAGTTGTGTAGCCCTAAGCATTGGGAAAATAAAACTCTGTGTTTTTTTAAACAAAATTTTACTTGATTTAGACACAAAGAAACTTGGGCTTATTCGTTTCTTGTAAGTGTTAATGTATGTAAACATGCAAAAGCCCGGTTTTTTCACCAAATGAGGGCGCATACCCTAACTTCCGTCCCTTAACTGCATTAAAATTTGCAAGTTGAAATAATGAAGAGCGGACCCCTGCCTTGTTTTAGGGGGAAATTAACCCTTGATCTAACAGAAAAAATAACGCTGTCTCCCTTTGTTGCGGTGATCGTCATATTTTCCTCTAGTGACGGTTAGTCATATATGTACAATATTCCAATGTCACTTTAAGCGAATATCTGAAAAGAACGAGGTTGCTGAGATGAATAATTGGGACATCAAACGCAGATGTGGTACTTATTGCTATTAATAGGAAGAAGATACATGCATGTCTTACGTCTACTGCAGTTGATTTTGCTATTTATGATCGGAGGTTGTTATCGCGCGCTCTGTGATATACGAGCAGCAAATCTGCGAGAGACTCTTAGTAAGGATGGTTCAAAATTAAATCCCATTCTAGAAGTTTTGGGAGAAGTTTGAAGGTTGTTTTTTCCTTGTATTTTCAAGGTGCTGGCAAGATTTTTATGGGTCACCTCTGGGGAATGTGGGGAACTCTCGCTAGAGGCGTTTTTTCAAAATTGGCCGCCAAACTGCCGAAAATGGCATATTAAAGCTAAAAACAGCTATCTAATGTTAATATGAAATCAATTTTGGGTATTTCTTAATGCTAATTATTTTTAATGCTATTCCAATAATTAGAATTTATGATAAGTAACCGTAAGGGCGCTTTCTAAAATGGGCCAAAATTCTGTAGAATAGCCTTTTATGGTTGGCAAAGAGCTTTATTCATTACCATGACGCAGCATGCTTCTGGTTTCCTTGGGAAAAAAAGAAGAGTCGTACCCCTCGGCTTACCAAGCCTTTTTATTGTTACAGACGGTTTTACCAGGGGGGGGGGGTTACCACTTTCGCCGAGAAATTGCTATAAGCGGCCCGATGCTTATGATTTTGATACCAGTGGATAGCTATAGTTCCTCCTCTTTCCATTAGATCCAAATAAGTACCAACATACCTAGTATTGCGGCCACAATGGGGAGACGTCATCAAGTCCCCGCGAGAACGGCAAATTGGCATTTTCCACAAAAAACAATAGGCGTAAATACAATTTTTGCTCTAAAACGAGGAAATGTCGGATTTTCATTCCGTTTTTCATTCATCTCTAAATGATGGCATTGGCTAGTTTTACCGAAACATAGAGTATTTAGAGCATACTGTTGCATATATTTTCAAAATGCGCACAAAAATACCTTGGGTGCAACCACAACCCCCCACCCCCTCAACCCCGGTGAAGGTGCTACCTTCACATTTTTTGGCTTTAAATGATGAGAGAACGATTATCTAGAAGGTTTTTTTACGAAAGCTTTTTGGCGTTTGCGCACCGGAGCCAGTTCACTAGCTTGGTAAGAACGAAGGGTTAACTATTTTGTTTTCTCTTGTCTAAAAAGGAAGAGTTTTATCATACGGGTGGTGTTTCCAGCAGTTTGGAACCCACTTTGAAAGAAAATGGAACGTGAAATATAATTTCAGAACCTTACCAGCATACACAAGGAGGTGCAGTAGTATAATTGCCTCGCGTCGACTGGGTATGCGTAAGCGGGACGGCCACTTGTCAACACTGTAAATAATAAACAAAACCAAAAGCAAAATGTTTCAGCTAAAGTGCTGACAATTACGTTTCTTCTACATAGTTTTAATCAAGACTATACATTTTAAATATATTTGCCTGAAATATAGTGACAGAAACTGAAAAACATAAAAAAATATCAAGCTTGTCTGTAATCATGAATCATACGGAATATAGATAGTAATGGGTATAGGGTAAAAGTGGGGTAATATTGACCCCTTAAAGCCAGATCGTAATTTCCAAGAATTGTATTTATTCTTTAATGACTTTTCAATATCAATTGGGAGCTTTGGTTCATGGGTTAGGTACAGACCAAAGATCTTCATATTCACCTCTAACCAAATAAAAGATATAGCCTTCAAACTTTTTTGCAAAGTGGTCCCTATTACCCATGCGCAGTCGATATGACCACCCTGTTATTTGCAATAGGGCGGGGTAATATGGACCTCATAATGGTCCATTATGCCCCGTCCATAAATGTTCTACATTGGAAATATGGTTGGTCCTATTACCCCCAGATCACTCCAGACCCCATTTCCCGCGTTTTTTTTAATTAGATGTACGCTAGAATCTGATTCTGTCCGATACATGGAGATGCAGTACCACCTTATGTTTGCCATGGTAACAACTCAGACCGAGGCTCGCGTAAAATGGGGATGTTTTAAAGCAACATATGCACTGACATAAAGAGAACGTGTTGAAAATTTTATTTGAAAATATTTCTTTTAACTTTAATGACGCCCATTAATACCCCTCCGTTAAAAACTGACTTTCAGTGGTCAAATGATGTTCTTTCAAGTAGCAATAGGAAGAACACTCCTACCATCCCAGTTAAAAGTTACAAAGGGGTCCATAATTCCCCGGGGGTTCCATATTACCCCACTTTACCCTACGTTTACCGAATTACCAAATATCAAAGTTTGATATATTTTTTTTGAAAGAATACTGGTAATTTTAAATGTGAACCTCTTGCATGAGAATACTTCAATATGTTTCCTTCTCTAAATTACAGACTGGAATGGAGTTAACCGAACGAAAGGAAAGGCATACAGAGAGTAGAGGGGAGGAAAATCGAGTTAGGTGAAAAGAAGGAGGGGCTAGAGCGAATAGAAAGGGGCATGGTTGAAACTGGAACCTTCTCTGGGGAGGAAGATACTGAGATACATAAGCTATAACTGAGAAAAGGCCCTTCGACTTGTAGATTAATTTAAAATATCACATTCCATTGCACTATAATTGTAAACATCCAATTCGAAGCTTATTCATTATAAATAAGGTGCATTAATCATATTTAATCAATGGAAGATTTGTTTGCCTGCGAGGTTTCGTCCTTGTGTTTAAATGTACATTATCATGTTTGTCCTCTTATTATGATTAGAAAATGTATCTAGGTTCGGACTTTTAGCTAAAGCGCTATAGCCCTATAAATTATGGTTTCAAGGTCATCCTGGTGTAAAATTACCCATTGCTCAGCTTTTGCTGAAACTGCTGTATAAGTTTTTGTCTTGTCTCACGGATATAAAAAATTACATAGGAAAAGTAGCAGGGTCCCCAAAATTCCTTGGTTGTCGCAATGTTGATATCACCAAATCAGTTAAAATGCATTTTCTGTTTTCAGTAATTACAAGAGGAATTATTAGACAACCTCCTTTCAACACATCGGAGCACTTACCATACCACCCCAGGTGACCTTGAACCAATATGGGGCTATACCGCTTTAAACTAAGGTTGGAACATAGGCAAATAGACGCCCTTTTTTCTACGTCCTTATGAGGAGACGACTGCCAAGTGTACATTAAACACAATTTGACTCGATTTAAATTTTTCCCTGTACTAACATTACCCCTCTTGAAGAGGGGCATCCTTTTCTTACGGTTTAGGCCCTATTGAAATCCAAACAGCAACAAAATCAATTCTAGCACATGAAATCCTACGGGATACAACCAAACCACACTATAATGTGGATTTAATTTGTGTGTCAGTTGTGTAGGCCTAAGCATTGGAGAAAACCACTCTAGTGTGATTTTTTACAAAATTAACTTAAATACTTGATTTAGACAACAAGAAACTTTGGCTTTTCGTTTCTGGTAAGTGTTAATGTATGTAAACATGCAAAACCTCGTGTTTTTACCAAAATTCGCTGCGCTATATCCCTAACTCCCTTACCTGCATTAATTGCACTTTTAAATTGCCTTGTTTTAGGGGGAATTACCCCCCCTAGATTAACAGAAAAAGAACGCGGGTCTCCCTTTGTTGCGGTGATCCGTCAGATTTTCCTCTAGGACGTTAGGCATATATGTAAAATATTCCAATGTCACTTTAAGCGAATATCTGAAAAGACGAGGTTTGCTGAGATGAAGTAATTGGGACATCAAACGCAGGAATGTTGGTACTTATTTGCTATTAATAGGAAGAAGAGTATATAGCTATACATCGATTCCAAATTTATCACCATCGGGTGTTTTATTAGCAATACCATCTGATTATAGGGGTTGCAACAATGCTCTTAATGAGCTGTGTTATAAATATACCTAATTGGTTAGACAAACTCTAAATTCATCATTTTACTAAATTTCTATTTTTGTCACAGATATTCGAACGATTTAAAATATTGTAAACATTTGTGAATAACAGATACGTGATAATTAATATAAATGTCGATCATGTTCTAAAAGTAATATAGAGAACAAATAAAAATAGATTCATACACATTTGTGAGGATTAATACTACATTAATTCGAATTGAAATTAAAAGGTTTCTTTAATAGAGTAACTCAACGTTGTTTGTGACCTAAATTGTTAAGAAATACTTACATTTAAGTATGTCCTATTTGACCATTATGCGATGCTCCGAGCAAATATCCAAATGCTTTTTATCCAAATGCTTGCTGTAAGACTGTTTAATTGAAGTCGAACATCGTATATTATACAAGCAAAAACTGTCGCTATAGAAACTTCATCTAATCGTAATCATGGTAATCACAGTCACGAGATAGCATCATAATCCACCGTCGTTATTTTTTAAGGAAGTAGGATCTGTAATTAAAGGGTGTATGGGTAATACTCGGGTTATCATGTCGAAAATAAAATTAAATGGTGTAAAACGTGCAGTATAATGCACATTATAAGATTTATGAGACTTCTTAGTCTGAATGTATTTAAAGGATCAATTTGTTATTTCATCATTTTTTTCACGGTGTCAAGATATTAAAAACGTCAAATATTTAGCCATACCCTCGACATTTTTTTTAAACTCGACTCGGAAAATAAAGAAAAAGAAAATTGGTTCGAGTGAGTTTGCTACCTCCTTATGTATGCCACTTTGAAGTAAATGTAACGTGGACACTTGCGCCTATGGTTCATGCACGGTTGGCGTTACGCCCTTTAGTTTGTGGTTTGTGCTTATTACTTCAGATCGCTTGTTTAACGCTATTTTTTTTTGGCCCAAAATTTAATTGCCTAAACATCAGTTGCGCATATTTGGGTAGAAAAAATTAAAAACGGCCATGACGTTCTTATGTTAATTAGCATAAGCATTTTGGTGGCGCTATTCAAAATTTGTTTTGCCCTTAAATCGTACTTGAGTAACCTTCTTATATTGTCTATTTTAGCAATGTAATTGTATTTATGTCCTATTATTATGAACCAAATTTTATGGAAAAGTCCTTCGGGAAAGTGGTTTTTCATTTTTGAGGGAGAATTTGGTGCGTGTCAAAAAAAACACGTTTTTGGACCGCCATTTTGAATCGATATAACCGATTTTCATTTTTTCGTGTTATGTGGTTGCGTTGATGTACCCCATAAATGATTAGAATATTGGTAAAACATTCTAATGCTGAAGTGGTTTTCAGAGGGGGGTCCACATGAGCCCCCTGTACACCAACAGGAGCACACAATACATTATACACTTGATGTTCTTTTCCTTTAACTTACAGATGTATTTGGAGAGTTGCGTTTCTGAAGGATTTGGTGTGGTTTGCTAGTCTTGTTTTAAAATTGTTTCCTGTAAGTCCCACGTATGTTTCTTCTTTGTCATGTGTAATCACAATTACTTGGGATAATGTTATTTGACCGTTGTGACAGGAGATCCACCACCAACGGTGAAGAATAGGGCACTCGATTCAGTTGACTCTTCATGCAACATTAGTTTAACGCTTTATTCCGTCTATGGAGCCCGGACTATGGCTCCGGGCGGACCTTTCCGTCTGGTCAGCACTATTCTTTCTTTTTTTTTTTTTTTTTTTTTTATTGCCTAAACATCAGTTGCGCATATTTGGGTAGAAAAAATTAAAAACGGCCATGACGTTCTTATGTTAATTAGCATAAGCATTTTGGTGGCGCTATTCAAAATTTGTTTTGCCCTTAAATCGTACTTGAGTAACCTTCTTATATTGTCTATTTTAGCAATGTAATTGTATTTATGTCCTATTATTATGAACCAAATTTTATGGAAAAGTCCTTCGGGAAAGTGGTTTTTCATTTTTGAGGGAGAATTTGGTGCGTGTCAAAAAAAACACGTTTTTGGACCGCCATTTTGAATCGATATAACCGTTTTTCATTTTTTCGTGTTATGTGGTTGCGTTGATGTACCCCATAAATGATTAGAATATTGGTAAAACATTCTAATGCTGAAGTGGTTTTCAGAGGGGGGTCCACATGAGCTCCCTGTACACCAACAGGAGCACACAATACATTATACACTTGATGTTCTTTTCCTTTAACTTACAGATGTATTTGGAGAGTTGCGTTTCTGAAGGATTTGGTGTGGTTTGCTAGTCTTGTTTTAAAATTGTTTCCTGTAAGTCCCACGTATGTTTCTTCTTTGTCATGTGTAATCACAATTACTTGGGATAATGTTATTTGACCGTTGTGACAGGAGATCCACCACCAACGGTGAAGAATAGGGCACTCGATTCAGTTGACTCTTCATGCAACATTAGTTTAACGCTTTATTCCGTCTATGGAGCCCGGACTATGGCTCCGGGCGGACCTTTCCGTCTGGTCAGCACTATTCTTTCTTTTTTTTTTTTTTTTTTTTTTATTGCCTAAACATCAGTTGCGCATATTTGGGTAGAAAAAATTAAAAACGGCCATGACGTTCTTATGTTAATTAGCATAAGCATTTTGGTGGCGCTATTCAAAATTTGTTTTGCCCTTAAATCGTACTTGAGTAACCTTCTTATATTGTCTATTTTAGCAATGTAATTGTATTTATGTCCTATTATTATGAACCAAATTTTATGGAAAAGTCCTTCGGGAAAGTGGTTTTTCATTTTTGAGGGAGAATTTGGTGCGTGTCAAAAAAAACACGTTTTTGGACCGCCATTTTGAATCGATATAACCGTTTTTCATTTTTTCGTGTTATGTGGTTGCGTTGATGTACCCCATAAATGATTAGAATATTGGTAAAACATTCTAATGCTGAAGTGGTTTTCAGAGGGGGGTCCACATGAGCTCCCTGTACACCAACAGGAGCACACAATACATTATACACTTACGTGTTAAAGTTGTCATAGCCGGTCGGCAAATGATGATTTTTTTTCCATGTTACAAAGGTTGCATCTCTTGCTTGTGCTTGAGCATGCCCTTGCATGGGTATTTCAGTATTCGCCAGTTTAATTCGAAATTGATGTTCTTTTCCTTTAACTTACAGATGTATTTGGAGAGTTGCGTTTCTGAAGGATTTGGTGTGGTTTGCTAGTCTTGTTTTAAAATCGTTTCCTGTAAGTCCCACGTATGTTTCTTCTTTGTCATGTGTAATCACAATTACTTCGGATAATGTTATTTGACGGTTGTGACAGGAGATCCACCACCAACGGTGAAGAATAGGGCACTCGATTCAGTTGACTCTTCATGCAACATTAGTTTAACGCTTTATTCCGTCTATGGAGCCCGGACTATGGCTCCGGGCGGACCTTTCCGTCTGGTCAGGACTATTCTTTCTTCTTGCAGTTGCAAGGTTTGCCAGTCTCATTGTTTCGGGGATTATTATCATGATTTTCTTGTTGTGTGCGTCGATGATAGTTTCGGCATGCAAATGTAGGAAACCTTTAACGTGTTTCTGTTAAAGATTTTCCGTAATAGGTGTCCTTTGCATGGGGAAGCTTTCGTCCACGTTTGCATCCCGGTTTGCATGAGCGGTCATTTTGTTCACAAGTCTATGGGGAGTTATTTAGTGGTGTGATTCCTACAGATTTAATGGAACACATAAAAATAGATATTACCAAAGCCTTGTAAGTCTTTTATAACCGTACACGATCATAAACCGAATTTCGTTGCCTGCCGTTTGATAAACCCATGCAAATATGAAATTAGACAAACAATGTAAGTAGAAATAACACAAGTAAATCTATGAAGGCTTTGACTTTCTTTTTGATATATTTGTCATAACATAGCCTCATGCCATCATACTATCTAATCATCTTCATCGATCGTCCTCCTCTTGATGATCTCGAATACCTGCGGTTAAGAATTCTTTGTTTTTGGCTTCACATGCCACAACTTTTAGTGGTTCGCATTGCAAGTACATCTTCGCTAACACTTGCTGCTCCACACCCCCAGGGCCGACCCAGATTTTTTTTTTACGGGGGTGCTGGTCCTTCGCGAACAAGTGGACCTTTTTTGGGAAAAATTGGACTAACCCCTAAAATTGTCCTTTTTGGATGTTTTGAACATCTCAGATCATCACCAAAGTGGACTTTTTCGGCATATTTTCTCGACATTTTGGACCTTTTTATTTAAAAAAATCGGAAAAAAGTGGACCTTTTTCCCCTTTTTTGGGAATTTTTTTGGGGGGTGCGACCGCACCCCCGCAACTCCCCTGCGTACGGTCCTGGGTCCCACACCTGAAATCTCAACTACGCGAGCTGGTGCTGTCCAGCACTTCAGACAAGATAGAACTATTCCCACCATCTCTCGCGTGACCAGCCCAGATTGCAAGGGTCTGCTGGGTCCATAGATGTCTTGATTCCAAATAGTGCTTGCATGTATATGTGAGCTTTAATTAAATACTGGTACTGGTGTTTATACTCTGTTTAGCAGACTGGTTTTTGATGCGTTTCCATCTGAGTTTTCCATCCGTTTTGCTGTGTCATTATTTTTACTCGTCACTTTGCATAGAAGGAATTCCTTACACCCCAAGATGACACTGGATGATGGGTCTCATTCCGTTCCTAGTTCTTGCTCAAGACGCTCTTACTCTTGTAATGTTCAAGGTACCCTGGGTCTGCCAGAATCTAGACTGAGTCTTTCTTAATTGAGACCATAACAGATCAAGGAATCCTTGAGAATCTAGCAAACCTGCCGGATCAAAATCAACACTTCAACTAAAGTGCATTATGGAATGCCAGATCCATCCGCCACAAAACTGTTTCTGCCTAGACTTTGTTATTGAAAATGATATTGATATTTTCTTCTAACTGAAACTTGGCTATGTGATGATGACATGTTATAGCTGGCGAAATTCACACCGCCATCATATTTCTTCTAAATGTCCTCGAACTCAAAAAACTGAACTCTAGGCGCGGAATTGGTATTACTGTTCAAATCAAATCTAAACTTATCACTCAAATTGACAAACTCAAAAACAAATACATTTTGAACATGCATATATTGAGTGGTAAGGAGTGTTCACATACGTTGTTGTATAAGACCGACTCCATCTCAAGAAAATGGGTATAAGACGAAGGACTTTCTGTCTGAAATTGATGAGTTATTTCTGATGGTAAATATGACGCAAACAAAATGTAATTTAGGAGACTTTAACTGAATATTGAGTCCCACCACAAAGTATGATGTTGTATCTTCTGATATACTCTATCTTCAATTTAATATGACTCAACATGTATGGGGACCAACTCACAAGGAAAGGTCATATCTTGACTGCGTTATTATTTTTTTTTTGCTAGATGTGATGATGAGATTATCAAAAATTGTTAAAAATGCGTAATGTCTTAATTCTGATCCCACTATGTTGTTTATTTTGATGTATGCAAAACCAGACCACCTATTCAAAAACAATAACTTCAACTACTCGTGTAATTCCAATGAATATAAACAGGTGCTCATTCGTATTGATTTAACAAACTGAACTGTTCTTAATACATTGTGACCATGGTAAGTGTTGGACATGCTTACAATGAATTTGAACATATACTTGCAAAGAGTCATTGATAAACACGCACCACCCACTACAAAAGTTAAAAAACATTCGGGGGCCTCTCTCTACATGGTAAAACAGTGAAATCCAAAGAGGCAACTTAAAATACGAGTTCGGTTGGAGAGAAAGCTGGAAAAACGGATACAGAAGAATAGAAAAGCCTAGAAAGGCACACATAATTGTAAATAAACTCATGCAGAAAGCCATAAGAGTAGAAACCTATTTCAAAAAAATTGGTTGATGCTGACACAAAAGGTGTTTTCCAAATAATCAATAAGCACCTAATAAAGGAGGATAAAAACCAAAAAAATAACCCAAAAAGTTTTCTGCCTGTGAAAATTTAAGAGCTTAGTGACTAATCGTGATTGCTTTGAGAACCAAAATCGTAAAAATAAGAAACAACCTTGACAAAATCCAAAACACAAATTACAACTCAAGTGTCACATATACTGGATGATCCACAGAAACAATCAAGGATGACAGAAGGATAGGCGGATGAAGTAGAAAATATATCTGTAAATGCAAAACAAAAAGTTGTTCTTGGATGTTCTACCAACATGGCTACTTACAAACATGCATCACACCATATGCCTGCCTTAACATTTATCATCACTATGTATTCAGGTCTGGTACTTCCAACAGCCTTTGAAACAAGCTATGGTTTCGCCACTCATCAAGAAAACTACATGGACCCTAACGAACTCAAAAATACCGACCCTGGTCTCAAATATCAAATGTTTTAAAAAAATTTTTGGAAAATGCGCAATGACCAGACTTAATACCCACATGTCTGAAAATCACTTGCTTGATCCACACCAATCTGTTACCAAGCCTATGCATTGGCACTGACACAGCCCTCCTCAAAGTGAAAAATGGATTGCTTCTGTGCTATGACCGACACAAAGCGGTTTACCTTGTTTTACTGGATTTAAGTGCCGCTTTGACCATAATTGATTTTGACATTTTAGATGATAGGCTGACACATAATTTGGCAGTAAAAAAACACTGTGAAGTAGATGGGTTCAGTCTTACCTACGTCAACGTACAAGTCGAGTTTGTGTGCAGGCAAATTTCAAAGAGCCATACCATGGATTTTGGCCTATCACAAGGTTCTGTGGTAGGTCCGGGACTTTTAGTTATATTACTACCTCTTGGAAACTAATAAAAAAACATGGAATTAACGATCACATATATGAAGTGAACCAAATCTACACAGAATGTGATCCAATAAATACCTGGAAATAGTGTCACTGCATTATTCAAGTGGCAGGTGCATTAAAGACATAAAATGGATGAATATAAATAAACTCAAATGAATGGAGGACAAAACTGGAATTTTTTATTGCTGGATCCAAAAACACGTTAAGGCATCTTCACAATGTATCACTGAATGTCTGCGGAACTACATGTACCATCACAATGTTATAATTCGTGTCCACTTTGATTGATCTGCCATGTGCCTGCCATATTAGACATCTTTCCAAATTCCACTCAATTTTTTTTTTCATTTTCTCAGAAACAGTGCCGTATTCGCCGCTACATTGATGAGGAAACATGTAATCATGATGTAAGATCACTTGTAATTTCTAACTGTAATACTGCAATCATTCTATATGGTTTAAATTCAAAGAAAAACGGAGACTCCAATCTATTCAAAACTGGGCTGCAGCACTCATATTTAAATAAAACCGGAGGGAGCACATAACACCATTATTTCAAACAACTTCCACTGGTTACCTGTTAATGAAAGGGTCATTTTCAAACTCCTTCCACTAAACATAGAAGAGCCAAAAAGTTAAGCTGCACAATATACTGATAAATCGTATTTCAATGCCTACTCACAACTCTCAACACACAATTTATCTTCGATCCCATTGTGACAGCAAATCTATCGTTCAAAAGAACATATAAATTCTTAACGGTGACACAGCTTCCGCATTCGCACCATTTTTATGGAATAAGGACCTGCAACAATGGTATGTCTCCTAACTAAACCATTTCAAAGCAAAATTGAAAACATATCTTTCCAAATTAATACAGTATGTTGTATATAGTTTTAAGATTAGGCGCTGTAAGATTGTACTTTAGATTTATGTAGTTAGCTGAAACTGTAAGACCATGTAAAGCGCTATGATCATTCGTATCGGGCTAAGGCGCTATCTAAATATATGTTATTATGATTATTATATAACGTTCCTTTTAACTGAAAACTTGTAACACTATTGATACTCAAGTACAATCAAAGGGTGGGAAAAAGGATCGAGGTGCAAAGTACCAAAGCAAAGCCAGGAGGATCAAATATGGTCCCCGACGAAGGAATCCGATGTTGCTCAAATCAGACCAGACTACAATTGCCGTACCATTTTCTGTTCAGGCTATTATGTTTTAGGTAGCAGAAGTCTATTTTTACAGCTTTACCCTTACGAATTGATCACCAGCGAGGCAGAGCGATTGTCTTGTTCATTCTGTATTAATACAATCTGATGGGCCAACCACTTCCAACTGCCCGTAAACAAGATATACAATACTCCGTACTCATTGGCAACACATGTCGCGTTAATACGTGTTAATTAATGCCCTATATAAACGTCCTAAAAAAAAAAACCAGAGAGGAAATTCTTACAATCGCCGCAAAGCTCGCTCAGGGCCGTAGCCGCCGCACCCAAGCAACCCCCCAACCCAAAAAATGACAAAGTTCCGCTTTATCATGTGAAGGTCCGCTTTATCATGTTGAAGGTCCGCTTTTGTCATGTTGAAGTTTGGCGCTTGGTGAAGCATACGTTTTTTGTAGTGGTTGTGATTATTTGAATAACTATGTAAATGTAGGCCTACTTGGTCAAATCTACTGCATTACTACTATTAATTATACTTTTTTATTTTTTTCGGTTTTTTTGAAAAAAATTGAACAGGTTATCACCCCCCCTTCAGTTTTGGAGGCGAGCGGGGAAAAATTGCGTCAACCGGGGGCGTCGTAGCGAGCGGAAAAAAAATTGTCGAGAAAAGGTCCACCTTCTGGAAATCTGCACCCCCCAAAAATTCCGGCACGGGCCTGGCTAGTGTTATCTCTTTCTTGTTCGATCTAGTCCCATTTTTCCCCTAACCGAAGGCAGGGGTCCGCTCCATGATTTTTTCAAAAGTGCATTTGAATGCAGTTAAGGGACGTTAGTGATATAGAAAAGCAACCAACCGCGAAGCAATTCTCTCAATCACGAGAAAAAATTCTTGAAATTCATAAAACCCGGAAGTACAAATTAAACAAGGCGGTTTAACCGCCAAATGGCCAAAACGAGCCAGACCTCAGACAGCTATGGTTAGGACCTGGATACTAAATGTAGCTAGCTATGACTTCAACCATTAACTACAGCAGGCCGTTTGGTCGAAAATTAGTGTTACTTTTGTAGTTAACTGTTTAGACCACTGATCTCTATACAATGGATTGCAAACCTGGGCTCCGTACTTGCAACCACTGACGGCCACTGACTGATTTTGTTCATATTACAAAGATATCTTTAAAAAGAAATTGGCGGTCATTTTTGAAATTCAAGATGGCCGCCGTAGATACAATCTAAAATATACTGCAAGTTAAAAATTGAAAATCCGCCTGGCAGGGAATGAGGTTGGTGGATTTAACTCTCAGACAAAATGGAAAACATGCCAGCATACATTGAAAAAAATAATTGATCCATATGGAGTAAAAAGGGGATCGCTCTGTGAAAAGAGTAAAATTGTACTCAAAATGGAGTTAAATTTACTCCATTTCGAGTAAGATTTTACTCCTTTTACAGAGCGATCCTTTATTCCATATTTTTACAGTGTAGTATGCATGAAGCAGGATTGTTGCACTTGGTACCATAATGCATACTTGGTTGCATGCGTGTTAATCTATCACGTCAGGTATTGAGCTCAGATGTGGTGTGTGTGTGTTGCACCTTTTTAGTAATGAGCCAATCAGAGCAAATATGGAAATGAGCTCATTATTATGCATAAATAATGACGACACAGTGCATGGGTATTGCTTGCATCCATCACTACCCACATCTCAATCAAGTTTCGCCAAATATGGATATTGTGATCTGGTAGAAATTCACCTTTTTAGTAATGAGCCAATCAGGGCAAATATGCAAATGATCTCATTAATATGCATAAATAATGACGACACAATACATGGGTATTATTTGCATGCATCATTACCAACTTATCACGTTTCGACAAATTTAGATATTGGGATCTGGTAGAAGCTCACCTTTTTAGTTATAAGCAATAACCTTATTTGAAAAGTATAGTGAGAATGTGAAGAGAGACTTTGCACAGTATCGTGGGAATAAGTGCGGAAAACTTGGTAAGAGAGAGTAGGAGAGAGGTTGCACATGTTTGCTGGGGAATACGAGCGGAAAAGTCTGAAATACGCAAGGAATGACCTTTGACCTTTAGTCTACATTCCTGTCTGTCACAGCGCAAGTAGCAGTAGTCTGTGGTGCAAGTGCCATCTATATCGGGTCAGGGATCTGATGGTTACAAGTGGGAACAGACAGTCTGACAGACGGCAAATTTCGGTATGACAAAATCCCCCATGCCCTTTTGGGCCAGAGATAACAAAAAAACTAAAAAAAATTGCTTCAAAGAATGTAGCAAAAAAAGCGCAATCTCAAAATTTGTGATTATTGAAATTATATCCTCGTCCAAAAATAAAATGATCTGGGTTGTTTATAGACTACCGCGTATCCACTCATTGGTAACTTGATGAATTCTAGTAACCTTAATCAATGACAGAACGTAAAGGTTCATCAATCAACAAAGGGAATTTCTAAAACACATTTTATTATTCTTCATTTTACCCATTAGTTGATAACAACGTATGTAACACTAAATCTTCCATCTAATGTAATATATTTACAAATATTCTTGATAACAAAATAATACCAGGCATTTTATTTTACGACATCACAGATCACTTCCCTGTTTCCAAATTCTAAATAGTAAAAAACCAAATTCTAATCGTAATCCTAAATCTATAATTATTATACGACTCTGAAAATAGAGATAATATGCCTCACTGAAAATGGTTAGACACTGACTGTAATGATGAACGTTATGCTATACTCTTATAAGTTGTTTATTGCTAATTCTCAGTTTTATATGATAAACACTTACCTAAAATAAACAACACATAAAAACAAACCGTAAAGAGGCTTAAACTTGGATCACCACAGGCTTCAGTAAATTCAATATAAATAATATAACTTACAAAACTCATCTTAAACACTGATGATGATAAACAAACAAAAATAATACCATAAAAGCAAGGAATAAATATTAACGCATCTAATTAAAAGATCCAGCAAAATGGATTTTCACAAAATTAAACTCATATAAAAAACAATACTTAAAAACAACATGGATAACTTTAACAACAAAACCTGGCAAACAAATAAAGCATTCTGATCCTACGTAATTCATTGGAGACAATATGACACAATATGTAAATGCCCTTATGCTTCAGCGAAGCGTAGAGCATAATAGCGGGAGATACTAGTAATTTAATCCTGATTTGTTACCCAGGTGTCTTGTTATATATTTGTATAGGCCATCCCTTGGGCCATCTGAAAAGCAACGTCTTAAGTGTCGCGAGCGTTGGAGGTGACGTCAGAGGTCAATGACCTCTAAATTTGCATGTTCTTCACCAATATAGCTATTCTTAGCGCTACTGATCACATATAAGGCGTAAACAAACAAATTGGGTATCAATTTAAAGAGAATAAAATTATCTATTCGATGATATCAAATTTTGCGCTATTACATTGAAGCAGTAGCTAGTTATATGCCAAAACACGTTATGATTTTTTCAATTTTTTTTTTTGTTTTTTTGGTTGCTATTTTTTGCCTTGCCGGCTGAATATAAATGAAACTTTGTCATTAAGCTATCACTATTTCCTTCATATTTTCCCAATTTGACCTTATATATCTGCTACCTACACCTGAAGAAGAAAACATAGTTTTTCCAGAAAAAAATTGATCTTTTTGCATACTTGTATTTTACTTTGACAACTCATTTACGGATTTTAACCAATTTTGCTATTTTTATGGCTGTTTGCACCTGACCAACAATAATTGATCGTTTATGCACCCTTCGAAAAAAAAATTGTAAGTCTGTTATCAGGTAATATGGATTATGGTTGTTTTTTCTTAATTGAAATAAAATGGTTCTCGGGCACCCATCAGAACCTTTTTGGCCTCGTTAGAACCTTAAAATGGTCTGCAAAATGGTTTCTAAAATTTTGAAGAAAGCTCTATGAAGTACCTCTCTCGCTTAACCACCAAGAAGATTAACAACCCTTTGAAGGACCATTAACGGTTCTATATATAAAAGCCAAATGCTCTGAAAGTGTCTGAAGATATTAGGTCTCTTTGAGGACAAGGTGCTTGTGTGGAAACAACATAGGGTTTAACAGAATGGTTACAGATCATTGCTAGGTAATCACCGGAAGCTAATCATTTTTTGTTTTTTGGTAGGCATATTTCCATCTCCCGATTTCCGACTTTGGGGCTTGGGAACCTGATTTGTCTCTCAAAGAAAGCCTTTTAAATGCAACGTTGAGGAAATTTTGAAGATTTCGGAACAAAATTCGGCTACAATTAGTTTCAAGGTTCAAGGCAAACATTTCCCCCCCCCCCCCCAAAAGAGGACCTTAAAAATGAATGAAATGCCTTCAACCGGGGCGGGGTGTTAGAAACTGCTGGAGGGGCGCAACATTGGGGTCTTAAGGGCGCACATACTCGTAACCCTTCCCTATGTCAGTGTCCCCGAGGTAACCATACAGTCAGCATGCAACACAGACTGACATCACTCCTAGGGTGATCGAGTCCATCCCACAATGCACAGTTTGGGAAATTTCACCTGAATAGGGTCCCACAAAATCCAATTCTTACACATATAGCCCTGACCTTTACACTTATTTAGCCCACAAACGTTTTTGTACTTAGGAATTTTAGTATGATCATGAAATGTCCTTGTGGTTCTTAACTTTTTATCCCTAAGTTACTGACATGTGTTTTTAGTACCGTAGAGTACAGGCACATTGCATTGCATGTGTGTTGATTCAAAACACCCTCTGGACATCACTGTACTACAGTTAGCTTACTTCATGTTACTTATTAAATATCCATGCCGCATCATTAACATATTAGTGCCCAGACTCAGACCTGGAGCTTGTCCATGACATCGCATTTAACTTGAAGATCATCGGCATTTAACTGAACATCTTTAGTGTACGTTGATCCATGTACCCACATAATTGATAATTGCTGGTGTGTCGATAGTTAAGAATTAGCAGGTTTTCTATCTGTCCTAACGGCCGCAGCCGAGATCTGTTCACCATGTAGCGCCAAATTCCTGTTTGTCATTAAGTTGGGGTGTCAGATGGATCCCTGCTGGACGTCTCGAGCAATCGCATCAAGTAGTTAACTTAACTACATTAATGTGGAAAGGGGCGACTACCCCTGTTTTGGCAAGGTACTTCCAAATATGACGTCTGATACTACTTGATCAATCGCACATGACATTGACAGTCAAATCGTGCTCGGCGTTGGCAACAGAAGATGAAATTGGAGGGATATCTCCATATATTGTGCTTTGGTCTTGTGCTCACGCCAGGATCTGTTTTGTACTCGCAGAGAATCTTGGTGTAGTGCCATCCCGTCTGTCCTGTAGCTCTTTCTTCATGGTCCGGCTCAGATCCATATAACAGGATCTCTCTACACAGGCTCTAAAGAATTTCGGCTTGGTTGAATTGGAGATTACCAGATGCCATAAGCGGTGTATTTTATTGCAGGCATTCCAAGCTTGCCTTGTCGTGACAGGAAGCTTTTCTTGCGTGTCAAATAGGTCATAATACTTGAGTCCTTTGAACTCCTTTGAGGTGGCTACCACCTGCAGTGCAGATAGGTTGATGCTCATCTTCCTCATTGACGGTCATACACTATATTCCGTCTTCTTGGCATTTAGATGTAGGCCGACTTTGTTGCAGCATTCTCGAGTGCTGTTAAGTAGATCTTGTGCACCACATATCAGATCAGCTTTAGAGCTAGATCATCTGCGTAGTCAAGGTCTGGGGATATACTACTTTAATTGGTGAACGTCTAGAACGCTTGGGTTTGATGTTAAGTCCTTTGTCCGTTCGATGATGTCAATACTCGTCTAGGATTAATCACCACGATTACAAATAGATAGGGAGCAAGAGTAGCTCCTTGGAGGATTCAGTAGTTGTTTAGGAACTCCTTTGTGGGCCCATCCATGGTCTTCACAACTATAATTGTTTTATTCATACATTATTGCATTGCCTTGACAGTCTCATCTGGGACCGTAGTGCGAGAATATGCTGCATTACATCCATGTTTACATCCTTAGAAACGATAGTTAAGAAGTACAGGTATACTGCCTATACTCTCAGTGTATAACAAGAACCACCAGAAACTCAAATTTCTTCGATATCATACGACCGGTACTTAACTGACGGTTTTCGCAGAAGATCTGTAATTGTTAGCCTCTAAGCATTAAATTTGCAAGGTTTGACCAGCTTCCTGGGGAGAAATCGGCACACGGCGAAACCATTGCTAAAGCCCTGGAATATTTGCATAGAAGCGCAAACCATTTTCCCTGCATAAAGAGACTACGCATTCTGCCTTAAGAATCTGAATAAAATGATTTACACTTGTTTATTTACACATGCTATTAAGCAGAACCCACGGTCTGCCCAATAGAGATGCTGGTTTGGTAATTAAATTATTCCATAAATACCACTTTCGAAATAGTCGCGAAATAAAGTTTTCTTGGGTATCTTTGGCCTTAAGGCGTTTTTGATATGAGGAAAGGGATTTGGTCCATTAAACCTTAAAATCTATTGAATTTGTGGCATTCCACCCTCGTTTTAAACTAGCGAATACAGGTTAAGGTGCAATTAGTAATTACGTTTGTGGAGGGTAAACCTTGGCCCTTCCCTTTCTCTTCTCCCGTCTTTCTTTTTTTCTCTTCCTCTTTCCCTCTTCTTTCCACCTTCTCTCTCCCTATTTTCGTCATCTTTTTCTTTTCCTTCGTCATCCCATTTTTTGCTCCCTTTTATATTTTTATTGTGTCGGGGGGGGGGGGCAGCCTTGCCCCCGGCTTCCACACTGGTTACGCCACTAGCGCATAAGGCGGCAGCTCATATATTGTAAATTGAATGTAAACAATAAATTTGATTGATGATTTGTCATGTGTACATTGACAATAAAAATCCAACAATTCTTTTTGTCAAGATAAAACTATGATCTTGTTAAGTCCAGATGTGAATAGCAACTTTTCTTTTATTGGATTTTTCGAACATATATTTTTTTGGATATTAATAAAAAAAACGGACATCTAGTAAGTTAATTGAAACAGACAGTAGCTGAAAAGTGCAATCATTTTGGGCAAATCCGAAACCTTTTTATAAAAATGGGGGGGGGGGCAACTTACAGATGCCCCTAGTGTAAAACTTATTTTAAACATTCAGTTGATGGTGTGGAAATCTACGAATTGCTCAGATTCGCGGCCGTTGTTGGGTCTGATATCCTAGAAGACTTTCCTTCTCAATATGTATGGACAACCTTCATGATGTGAATGCTATGTCATTTTCAGCACATATATGCCCCAGGGATCCGATGAAACCCTATGTTGGGATACACAAAAATCTTTTGCCCTCTAAGAGAGAGCTCTTAATGGTTCTTGAATGAAACAGATGTCTTAGACACCTTTCAGAACCATTTTTTGCCTTTGTAGACCCGTTAATGGTTTTTCAAAGGGTTGTTTTCTTGGAGGATTAAGAGAAGGTGATTTCATAGAACTTTCTTCAAAATTTTAATGGTTCTAGAACCAGAATGTCTTCAGAGAGTTACTTCATAGAGCTTTCCGCAAAATTTAGAACCATTTACAGACACGTTTAAGGTCCTATAGACCACAAAAAGGTTCTGATGGGTGCCCGAAGAACCATTTTTTCAATTAAGAACCATTAATCCTTATTACCCTAATACAGATTTACAACTCTTTTTTTTCGAAGGTGCCTATAACGATCAATTAGTGTTGTCAGGGGCACATCCAAAAGTAAGCAAAATTTGTTAAATACGGAAATTGAGTTGGAAAACTTAATATCATTATGCAAAAACTATAAAAGAAAAAACAAATTCTACCAGGTGAGTAAGCATATATATGGGGTCCAAATTTTGGGAAAATATGAAGGAAAAATATCGATAGCTTCATGGACAATTTTCATTTATATTCAGCCCAATAAGGCCCAAAAATAGCAAAAAAGATGAAAAATCATCAGCTTTTTGGCCTAATAACTAGGCTACTGCCTTCAATTTAATAGAGCGCACATTTGATATTATCCTAATCGATAATTTTCTTCCTTAAAATATACCCAATTTGTTATGTTTACGCTTTATATGTGATCAGTAGTGCTAAGAATAGGCTTTTATTGGTGAGAACATGCAAATTGAGAGGTCATTGACCTCTGACGTCACGCTTCACCGCTCGCGAACCTTATACTGGCTTTTCAGATAGGCCACAAGGGACGGCCTATACACTATCATAATAAGACCCCTGGTAAAAAATCAGGATTAAATTGCTTGGTAGCTCCCGGTCTATAAGGCTATTATCTCAAGTGGAGATCAACTGTAAGCATCCTACTTGTTCGCGTTTGGGGTTCCTCTTCGCTATGGCATGCTGGTTCCTTTCCCGCTGTTGCCCGCATTTGTGCCATTAGGTTGCAAGTAGCCGTCCGTATAGGATGTGGTGTGTTGTTCTGGTCAGTGATAAAAATAAGCACGTATTTTGGTCATCGTCGCTGTGAGACATAACATAAACTCATAATGCAAATAACAAGTTTATAACTAGGAGTTATATAATGGAAGTTACTTCATGCTTTTTCATGGACAATTACTGGTTTTATTTATCGTCTTCGGTGATATAAATTGATCACTAATGTAGAGGAAATAACAAAGCTGTGTCGCTGTAAATTATTGTTAGCTGATCATCATTTTTGTTGTGGACGTTCGTGTGACGGGCAATTTCGAACTGTTTTAACGGGAATTAAACGCATCACCACCAGTGACAATTTTCAATTCCATCAGTTCACATTATTCGGTGTTGGGACCTATATATCTGATTTTGGGTGCTATTTTATCACTACGGTCAGGACTGGTTGGTGCTAGTGCCAAGGTGGAGTGATTACTTTCTGTTACTAGAGTATGTGCGATAATCATTAATCATGGTTCGTGGCGAATTGGGATCCCTTATCAACTGCTTGGAACTTGGGAATTATAACAGTTTTTTCAAGTCCAATCGTCGGCCGCTACACATTGCCTTTGTGTGACTCTCGCTGTTTTCAGTCAATTCAAAGCATGAATGTAAAGGAATCGGTGGGGAAAGTTGCTACTTTTGAATTATACCCGCCGTGGATTTGTGTGTATGGTGAAGGTGTCCGCTTGGGAGCCCGTGTACGTGTGGGAGACTCTTTGAGACGAGGTGGTGCAGAACTATATGACGGATCGCCCATGTTGCAGTGGAAGAACTCCTATCTTATATCCTTTTATAGTTAATTTACAGTTAATGGGTGGTATGTTTGGCTAATGCAGACCACGCTAGTTTTTGTATTTATCTTGGCTTGAATACATACAGGCCAAGTAGATCCTTTATTCACTTATTGATAATTGTATTGATGCTTGGCGGTCTTTTGTTTGGTATTTCATGGTTCGTGCTTACATCCATGTCTTGTTAATTGCGTCGCGTGTTATATAGAGTGTTTTTATCTACATGTTCAGAAGTGTAGAAAGTCAATGGGGCACGCCTTTTTTCACACCGTTAAGTAATTCTGGTCCACACTGTCATGGGTTGTTTACAAATGCCGTTTGAATGTGTGTGTCTGTTTTTATGCTAAATTGAGCCCCGTTTGGGTTTGTGTTCATTTATTGACCCCTTTTATATTGGTGAATGGTCCGTATTGTGGAAAATGAGGAGCACGTTTTAATCGGACGCTTGTATTCTGTTTTTTGTGCTTTTGTCCCTGTAAGTCGGTTCACACCTACCCTTCGGCGGTTTTTTGAGCTCCTTCCCCATGACATTATCAACGTGCCTCCGATTCAGGGCCTATACTACAATCCACTTGCTTTATCGACTAACATGTATGTGTATACTACATTGTTACACACATGATATTATTATATTTTGGATTGGTTTCATGCAATCCCCTCTCCCTGTTTTTCATTATTTTTCTTGATTATGTTATCCAATAAATGCACATTTCATTTCAGCTGCACATGATGCACTGGTAATGTGGACAATCCCTCCCTTCCCTCACCACATTATCCCCATATCTCCTTTTGTTCTCTGTATAAACTGTATCGGGATCTATTGACTTTTTTTTTTTCATTTTCAATCATACTTTTTTTGTCAGTTTTTGACTAATAAAGTCATCTTTAGTGTTTGGGTTCTGTTTTAATTACCGTCGTTCCAATAATAACATATATACGTAAGATGTTGTGAGTAATAGTGCTGCGGCACAGTTTGCCTTTCCCTTGTTTCTCTTCATTTGCTTTTCTGCATGCGCCTGCATCTTAGTGCTCCTGCGCTTTTCTTCCTTACCGCAACTCTCCTCATTCACTCTTTTGCTAATACTGTTTCGGGTCTCTATTTATTTATATTTCTACCATTTAAAGATGCTTTGGTTGTGCTAAAATTTGATTTATTTATTATTATACACTTAACCTTTGTTATTATAACTTATAATACACTTATTATTCATGTAGCAGTGTAATTTCTCCACAATCCATTGCGTCCTGCAATCAACCTCCTTACGCAATATTTTGTTCAGTTTTGATTGAGATTGTATCCTTATCTCGCCTTGATCAAGTTTTTAATGAGCACTGTCAATTAACATTTTCATTCTTAATTCGTGTTTATTCAATAAATAGTTTTTTGTTTCTTTGTGTTTTATGTGCTCCGCATGTGACTCGGTGAGACATTAGGCTAATATCTACTTGGCATGCTTCCTCAACCCCTCTTTATTTACGTAAATCCCTGTCCACCTCATATCCAATTGCAATCACATCCCAACAACATGCAGTGAGCAAAATTATTTTGTTTTTGATATCCATTATACTGTCCTTCAATTTACCTAGTCAAGGATCGGTGGGGTAAGTGTGTTAGGGTGCTGGCTTTGACTCAAAGTCCTGCATCATGGGCTGTTTGTACGTATTACTTTCTGTTCCCTTTGTTTTGTACCATCATGCAGTTCTGTTTAACAACTTACTGCGGTTCATAAACTGCCTTCTTTTTGGTCCCCACAATTCCCCCATTTTTTTGTTTTTCCCCTCCCATCCCTAATTGAATTTTCTTGCATTTTTTCTTTAACATTTTTCCCTTGTTGACCCATTTTGTGTATCCACCTTGTTTCAATTGTACAAGGCAAATTGGTTTTGTTAGCACCAACCATTGTTTTATTTTGTACAACTGCTGTACTTAAGTTTCTGTAAAATAAGTTAGTATTTGTATTTCGTAACAACACCCTTGTTTGTTTACCTCTGTGCTGTCTTTATTGCTTTCGTCTTGTCCTGACCTGTCAACACATCTTGTCTACAGGTATTGCTTCACTCTTATCTACCTGCCTCCTCATTCGCTCGCTTCTAACTCTCTTCCTTTTTCAACCTACCTCATTCGCCTCCAATCTCTCAAGGGTCCCCCCTCTCCTTCCACTCTGCGCCTTAACTCTCTCAATCTCTCTCTCAATTCGCTCTCCCCTCTCTCTCTCCTTATAACACCCCTCAGCTTTTAATTTTCTTTTGACTTATCCTTTTCATTATGCTAAGCCCTGCTATTTACGAACTGCCATTTACCATCAGATTCATGAAGAAGACTTTCGCGCATCATTAATTGAATTTTTCCCCCACTCTAAACTGAACATCATCAAACTTATTCCCTTTGCATCAATCCGTTACTAACAGACCCCATAACACCTCAAACAGTGACCACCCATCCCTTCACCACATCCACTAACAACCTCTGGCTTCTGACTCCCGCTATCACAACTGACCGGACATCTTTAACACACTAATAAAACCATCAGAACGACTCATTTTCCATATTTCCATTTCAAACTGTCGTGTATCACAAAATCATATGAAGAAATCACTAACCTACCTTTATCACCTCACACTCTTCTCTGTCTTAAAGCATTGTTTCAGCACATGGCTTACTGACACCAAATCACCGACTCGACTTTAATGGCTACACGTACATTCCGGGAGCACTCACTGGCAAAGGAAGGGGAGTTTGTCTATACATAAAAATCACCTCGTCATAACAAAATCATCGACACACAACCCCAATAACCAGAATTTTACTCACTTTTCATCGAACTCACCATTTAACACCAACCTAGACCCAAACCACTACTGTTGGAGTTAATTATACAGACTGCATGAACACCCAATCCAAAATTTTAACAATAGCTTTCGAGCAGCTTCTCACTGGACTAAATAAAACCAACCGGGATGTCTATATTGTCGGTACTTCAATTTCAATCTTCTCAATTATTCCACTCATCCACACATTAATGACTTTATCAACACCCACCTTGCAAACTCTTATATCCCGAAATTACAGACCTACAATAATTACGCATAATACAACCACGCTCATTGATAACATTATCCCAACCTCCACTACACAGACCTCCACACCAGGGATATTTGTCACTACCTACAGATCACTTCCCAATAGTCCTCATTACATCACTTAACATAGCATTCCCACCAAAACAACAATCACTAACCGTGACTACAGAGATCACTACATTCGCACATTTAACCGTAGACTCATCACTGAATCATGGGAACATAATACTCACAGAAAATTACCCAAACATAGCGACAGCAACTTCATTACAACTTATCCGAAACATTACAACGAAATCATTCCCCGTCAAAGAAGACCCTAAAAATCGGAACCACAAACAGCCCTGGATAACAACAGCAATCTCCAAGTCACTCAACACAAAGGCCGGCCTCTACAAAACAACCTGAAGAAAAACACACCAGCAACCAAAACACCATAAACCATACAAAAACAATTACTCACATTATTCGTATTGCCAAGAAAAACACAACCACAAACAAATTCATAAACCAAAAACTGAATCTCACCAAAACTTGGACATTCCTCAACAACATTCATCGTAGGAGGTTCCCACTAAACAAATCCCTGAACCTTTTCACTCATCAGAATAAGCAGATAACACCCCGCTTGAACATAGCTAACGCCATTTAACGAGCACTTCCACCCTGGGAACCCCACTGGGCAAAACTTAGCTAACAAATTCCACCCTCAGTAACCTCATTTAACAACGCCTTCCAAAAAACACATTTACCTCAATGTTCCTGAATACAGTCACTGTTGAATGAAATGCACAAACTTCGCCACCTGTTTAAACGCTGGTAAAAGTGCGGGTACCGCCAAGATCGATCCTGGGATTTCAACCATCAATGATAACATCATTTCGCCTCTGATGCACATATTTAACCAATCAACATTCACCGTAACTTTCCCAATCACCTCAAATCAGCCAAAGTCATTCCTATTTTCAACCAAACAAGATGTTCAACATTACATTGCAAATTGCAGGCCCATTTCTGTTCTTTTCTGTTCTCCATCTTTTTCAAACTACTTGAAAAGTCATGTACACACGTCTGTCTACACTTCTTCCACAGCACAACATTCTTGTCGATTAACAAACTGTTTTTAGGCCCAAACGCTCGACTTACTGGCACTCTACCTTGAACTAACAACCAACCTCAACCTTGCTCTAAAAAATAAACTCCACACCATGGGGGTATTCCTGTGGATCTCTCCAAGGCTTTCGACACCATTGACCACAACATTCCTTCTTCACAAGCTTTATCATTACGGTGTCCGTGGAGTAGCCTTGGAGTGTTTCAGGAGTTACCTAACAACCGCTCACAATCAGTCTCCGTACACTCCACCGCATCATCCATTCAAAACCTATCACAGTTGGCGTCCGCAGGCTCAATACCTGGACCCCTACTTTTCATCATTTACAGGAACGACATCACTAACATCTCTAACCAACTAAACTATTTTATTGGCAGATGACACAAACATTTTTTCTTTCAAAACCCTAACATTAATGCACTTTTTAACACATGATCCCATGAAACTCGCAAAAATCACTTGACTTTTTTCGGGCTAAACAACTTTCTCTCAATGTTTTAAAAATTAACTACATGCTTTTCTCCACACAACACACTAATCACAACCACCCTTAACATAGATACCAGATAATCTCCCAGGTACACTCAACCAAATTTGTTACATTGGCATCACAATCGCGACCAACGAAACATGGAATTAACACATCAACTCTGTCACCACAAAGCGTCCCCACGCAATTGGTACAATCTACATAGTTAAAAACCACCTTCCAGACTACACAGTAAATCACTTTAACAACACACTAGTTCTCCCATAATTAGCTACTGTACCATCATCTGGTCCTCCAACTATCATTCACTACTCCACCAAACTAATATCACACAAAATGGGCCATTTCGCACTATCACAAATCACCCCCCAGCACTCACACTTGCCATTATTTCACTCACTGAAAACACTTAAATTAGATCACCTCAACCAACTTCAACAGCGCTCTTCAATGTTTGACTATCACAACAAACATTTACCTCCGAACTTCAGTAATTACTTTACCACAACAGACAAATCCACAGCTATTAATAAAAGACAAGCCGGACCAAACTTTATCTTACCCTCCCAAAATCTTCCTCTGGGGAAAAAGCACTTTATCGTATACACGGCGCAAAAAATTGGGAATGATCTTCCAGGAATCATCACACAATTACAAACAAAATACTTTTAAAGCCTCAACTGAAAAAAACATATATCAACCAGTACAATTCTTTTAAATTCCCACCCAAGTACTCATTTCTCTTACCTTTTCTTTCAACCTTTTTCTATATCTCATTCCTTACGTTTTCTTCACCTCTACCTCGTCTATCTAGCTTCCTAATTATGAAATATTATACATACCTCGCAAGACATGTGATAGTCTCTCCCTCTTCCAAATTCGCGTCGGTATCCCGTTTTCCCGTAAGTGTTGTTTAGCTGAGATATTGTTTGTTTTTGTGTTGTGTGTTCTGGGTTTTTTTTGTTATGGTTTTTTACCATGTAATATTTTTTATATCACCCCTTTTGTATAATGATTGTAATATTTGTATATTTTACTTTTAATGTATTTACAGGGCCAGTATAACCATAAGCCCTACGGGTTTGTCCATATCGTCCTAGCCTATAGATCATATAACACCAGTTTATCTTAATACAGTATACAATTGATACGGATGATTATTATATTATTACTGTATTTTACATTTCTGGCACGTTCGATATGTTATGCCGAATTAAAATTGAAGTGAATTGAATAATATAAATTAGACATCCATTCGTACATTCAATCTTTCAATCATGCATTTGATGAGTAAATTTTGTTTCGACTCATACAACGGGGCAATAATGCGTGATTAGTACAGATTTAGCTATATTGGTCAAAGGCGCTTTGGTCATCAGAGATCAATTCATGCACCCCGTTTGTGTCTTGGTTAAGGGGTTCCTTGTGTGTTTTGTGTAGTGAATTGTGTACGGAGTTTGGTGTGTGCTTGTGTGATCCATTTTTGTGCGGGGTTTACAAATTTTCACATAACTGAGCCCGGCACAGGCAAACATATGTTCACAACGCATATATATAAAAAAATAATTCAACTTCAACTCATTATTTCCATCATTTTAAAAACATAAAGAATAATTGCAATCACAAGAAGATGGGAGTGGTACAATTGAAGCAAAAAGTCGGAATAGGAAAATGTTACTCATTTTTACAACATTTAAAATCATATCAACATATTCACAAAAATACTACAAAAAGAAGAACGCAAGGAATTTAACAGAAATGTACGCTAAGATGGTGTATATGTGCATGACAGTTGGTTCAGTAACATCCTCAGATTTGCAATTAAACAGCTCCATTCATAGAATGCTCAACTCGATGTATTGATTTTGCCCTTATTACGGACATTTCCTTTTCTGTTTGACTTGTGTGCAGTGTATTTTTTCAAATTCCCATAAAGCAATGTAATAACATTCACCTTTTTTATTGTTTGTTTTTCTACTTTGGACTATCGGGGAATTTCCCATGGATTGGTCCTGTTGGCTAACTTCTAACAGCAGATGTTATACGCACATCGCGTTAATAAATCTTAATTTATTTCATTACAATAAGATTTCCTTCCTATTAATTCCATTGCAAATTACAGTCGTCATTGTTTAAGAAGTGGATATAAATGAACATGTGCACGCATTACCTATAGGCCTTTCAAATACATTTCTAACACATCATTTAAATAGTTATACAATTTAGGATTTTAGAAATAAATTCGCAAGAAGGCCTAATGAATTTAACCCATGTTGCACGTGTTTTGTAAGAAGGCTCATGGACCGCAACACAAAAAAACATTTACATATACACATGCATACAACTACAAACACATCACATTTATTATTATTCGTGATCAGAGTGTTGCGGGTTGATTGTTAACTTGGATTTGGGTTGGTGGTAGTGTCGTGTGGGAATTGGCAAAATATTTGGGAGGTCTTAAAATCCTTTGCTGTTAATGTTGTAGTAAATCGGGCTTGTTGTGGGAAGTGCAAGATCCTTTCGTGTTCATTCTTGCGGTGAGTGGGGTAGATGTTATTTCTACGGTTTTAATTGACACAGCTTTAAATGAAAAAGGGTGCGCTGGATTAATCGAATCTTGTTTACCATTCGTTCTTTATCCGCCATATTTTGTCTGATAATTGTCGGTATCATATTTGGCTAATCGGGGCAGGAATTCCCTTCTTGTCATTTCGGCAGATTGAGGAAACGTGAGGTACTCTTGTGCGTGCGATGTGAAGGGGCTGATTCGCAAACGGTAATTATTCTTGTTTTGGTGGTAGCTGCTGTGTTTCACTTTATTTGTCATGTTTAGTTGCATGACTTAGAGCTTTGACCAGGTGAGCGGCACTGGGTGCAAATGCCATAAAGACGTTGGCGATTGATAATATTTGCGCAACCAAATTCGATAAGCTACCTTATTAACGATAGTTTTTTGCAGTTCAGTATAAAGGTTGATAACGTAGCATATTTTATTTGCAATTGCAATGACGTCGATTCATAAAGCTACAGGTTTCTTGACAGTATACATTTATTGAGCGTCTGTGTTCTATTCCGATTTAGGGATTTCATGGTTAATTAATTAAGTGTGGGTTTTTCGTGGATTAGATGAAATCAGATTTTTGGTTTGGGTGAAGTTGTGGAAGTGATTTATTTGTTTCTAGGAAGGGTAGTGGTAGGAAAAGTTACAGAATTTGTGAGAGCCTTTTCTTGTGGGGACTAGTGTTTGACACCCACCGTTAGGTTGCCTTGGTGTTATGTTAATTCATTCAAGTCTATCGGGACTGAGCCTATGTGTGCCGGGCGTAAGGCTGTTACAAGATGACAAGGCCGGGGGTTATGTGATGTGGTCGCCGGCATCCACGATACGGTTGTTGGCATGTCATAAGGCTTTGTACGGGTAGGACTGGGTTTGTCGGCGCTTTGGTGTACCTTGGAATGAAGTTTTATGCTGATATTGTGCCCATAGGTCTTATTTCGAAGTGATATTTGCCATCATTCGGGAAAGTAAGAAGAGTATTATGTGGGAAGCTTTGCGAATGTGAATTTGGTAAGCTTCAGGAATGTTAAGGATGCTACGGAAGCACGGGCTTTTGACCGTTTATAGGTTTTGACGGTTTAAAATATTTTTGTTGGGGTTTAGGGGTTATCTGGTACTTGGTTGATGATTTCTGATCTTTTTGCAACTCATGAGCTAACCTAATGGATGAAGTACAGAAAATGCGTTGTCTTCCAGCCACAAGGACAAGTAAAAGTAGATGTAAATACAAAAAAAAAAAATGGAAGCAAACTCAAAAAAACAGTCGAAACAGAACAGAAAGGGCTCTATATACAAGAGGCAGGAATGGCTTACAACAATTTGCTGCCAGACGAGGAAGCAATAGCTCTGAGGGCTGGTAGGACTGCTTTTCTAAAAGCCTAGGCAGTAGAAATGGTGGCCATTGAGCTGGAGGTTATTTTTTATTCAAACAAGTATTGAACCTTGGATAGTAGGCAAATTGTTAGGATCTGAGTTGTTGTTGGGATATCTGGTACTTATGTTGCTGTCTTATTTCTTGGATGTATGCTAGCTGGAACAACACATATTGGGAACTGGTTATTGACAAGTTGATGGTGAGTTTTGAAGAAGAACATTACTTGTTGTGCAAGAAGACGTCTGAATATGTAGAAACTATCATCCAAATTGTTGATTGAGTGATTGAAAAGATGGTCGTCTGCGATTCAATCTGCGAAAACAAATCGTGTGCTCCTGCTATCGGAACGTGCTCAGCTGTCCACTAAGGTTGTTGTATGCGGGTTTTCAAGTCTCTGATGCATATTCAAGGCGCAGACGAACGAGGGTCCTCCAAAAATATGGATGCACTCGACTACCCACGGGATCTACATCGTACACGAGGGAATAGTGGTTAGGTAAGCCTTGTGGAGTGCTTATTGATTCTAATCGTAAGGTTGGCAGTGTAGGTTAGTGCAGGGGTGTTTTAGCGGTGCTGAATTTTTTATCATCGTCACGAATAAAAACCAAGACTGATAATACATTCATAAGAATTTCAAATCAGCCTATAAATGAACATTAGCATTGTCACATCACATGACATGTTCCAATTTATTATCAGTATTTGGGTGTTATTGTGGTTGGTCGCTAATTTTTCTGTTGTAAAACGTTTTCTAAAATGAATCCAATCCTTTGCCCTTAACTTCTGGTTCAGATTGACCTTTCAGCTGGGGGGGGGGGGGGGGGGTTGTGGCAAGTTCCTTTGGATAAGGAACTTGTTTGGCGATTTGTATAGGGTTTTTGCTCATTGGACCATCATTGGCCTTTAGGCCTCATATTATACTTCAATTTTGCAGTGTATGCAAATTTTCAAGATTCTAATCACGAATATCATAATAAGCTAAGGGACTGCTTGTGGCTTACTACCATTCCTAGATGTGGCTTCAACTACCCATCTGATTGACTAAGTGTCCGTAGGCAGAAATAGATTTAGTTGCCAAATTTCATACAATTAAAGGATTAGATAGGTCGTGGAATTGATACCCTTCTGGTTAATATAGATTGCTCAAATATGTGATAAGCATCCCACTTTAAAGAGGGGTTTGCTAGATTGTGTTTTTAGTGCTAAGAGATTTGATCATGCAGTTGTGCTCGAACTCCCCTGTGATCAGTGGTGTGTATTGTGAGAAGGAAGGGGATGGTATATGTTAATCATTAAGTTAAGTTTGGATTGTGACTCCCCTTGTGCACAAAGGTGCATATGTTGTGGGTTCATGTATGAGTGAGGATTGTGGATTTCCCACCCTTCCAATTTTGATGCCGTGGTGATATATGACATTAGATGTGGATGTCTACCCTGCCAGTATGAGTTGATGTTGTGGATTCTCTACCCTTCCAATTTGATTGCGTGGCTGTGATATGAAGTTAGCTGTAGAGTCTACCCTGCCTAGGTTATGAGTTTAGTTGGTGGATTTTCTTAACCCTTCCAATTGATTTAGTGTGTTTATTATGAAGTTACGCTGGAAGTCTACCCTGCCTATGTAGGCGTTGATTGTGTGAGTTCCTACCTTTCAATTGATGTCGTTGTGATTATATGTGAAGTACAGTGGATGTCTAACCCGCATCTATGTATGAGTGATTGATGTGGATTTCCTTACCTTCCAATTTGATGTCGAGTTGATTATATGAAGTTGGCTGTGGTTGTCTACCCTGCCTATCAGAGTGGTTTGTGCTAACCCTGTGAGGCATAAATTTAGATTGAGAAGATTAAAACATTCTTCGGGACGGCATAAAACTTGGGCCACGTCACTTTCAGTTTGGCTCATTGCCTCAGTCCTCATTCCGGAGTCTTGAGATAAATGCACGTATGCTTCAGCGAAGAGCGTCAGAGCATAAAGGATATTATCTCAAGTGGAGATATCTGTATAGATCTATTGTTCGCGTTTGGGGGTCATCTCTTCGCTATGGATGATGGGTGCTTTGTTTCTTTCCCGCGTTACCGCATTTGTGCCATTCGGTGCAAGTAGCCGTTCGTTCGTGTAGGTGGGTGGTGTGTGTTTCCTGTGGTCAGTGGATAAAAATACCCTCCGCCTCTCCTTAGGTTCATGTTTGGGGTTTCTTTTTGCTCTATTCGTATTGAGGGTTTTGTATAGGGTTTTTGCTCATTGGACATTTATATTGGCCTTTTTTTAGGCCCTTATATTATACTTCAACTTGCCAAGGTTTGCAAAGTTCAAGAAGCTTCGTAATCACGATCTCATATAAGTAAGGGACTGCTTTGTGGCTTACTACCTTCCTAGATGTGGCGTCAACACTACCCATCGATTGCTACTAAGTTTCGTATGCTAAATAGATTTTAGTTGCAAATTTCAAATTAAAGGATCAGATAGGTCGTGGATATTCTACACTTCTGGTTTATATTATATTGCTCAAAGCTTGTGATAAGCATCACTTTAAATGAGTGCTAGATTGGTCTGTGTTAGTGCTAAGAGTGATCATGCAGTGTGCTCGAACTACCCACTGTGCTCAGTGTGTGTGTATTGTAGAAGGATGGTATATGTTAATCATTAAGTTATGATTGGATTGTGACTCACCTTGGACCAAAGGTGCATATGTGGCTTAAGGTATGGAGTGATGAGTGTGGATTTTCCTACCCTTCCAATTTGATGTCGAGTTGATTATATGAAGTTAGCAGTGGTTGTCTACCATGATATGTATGAGTAGTGGTGGATTTTCTACACTTCCAATTTGTATCGTGTTGTTTATATGAAGTTAGGACATTCACAGCCATGTATGAGTGATGATTGTGGATTTCCACCCTTTCAAATTTGATGTCGGTTGTGTGATTATATGAAAGTAGAAGTGGATTGTCTACTGCTATGTATGAGTGATGTTGTGGATTTCCTAACCTTACAATTTGATGTCCGTGTGAATATGAAGTTGCGGTGGAATTTTTTGTATTACCCTGCCTATCAGAGGGGTTTGTGCTAACTTGGAGGGTAAAAGTTTAGATTGAGAATATTAAAACATTCTACGGGACGGCATAAAACGCACGCACCTTCAGTTTGGCTCATTGTCTCCTCATTCCGGAGTCTTGAGATAATGTGTAATTAAATACTAATACCTGATCTCTTACGTACTTCATTGATGGTTCCAAGAAGATTTCTGATCCCGTGAACATTCAACAGATTCTTTGCTGAAATCTGTCCCAAATTAGCTAGTCAGATTCATTGTCCATCCAGCTTCCATGATTTCCCAAAAGCAACCGTCTGAATCATCACCCTACGAAATTCACAATATTATCTCTAAATTTTAACTACAGACTGTCCCAATAAAAACTATACAATCAAACTAAAAATTATAAAAAAAATAAACTGTGCATTTTTGCCAGATATTTGGACTATATTTGTTAGACAAGATCCTAAGATAAATCCTCGCTTTTATTCCATCCAATTTGATGGACCCTAAGCGGAGATGTTGTCAGTTGAACACAAAGGATAAAATACAAGCTTGGGCCAGTTTCACCTGAAGGATCAAGAAACCAAAGGTATAAGGCGTGTAGCATCATTGTGGGATTAAACCCTTTTCAAACAAAAGAATATTGTACAGATCAGAGTGAATGTGTTATCCTGCATTGAACTGATCAATATATTATTTTTCAGTGAAAGCACCAGAAATTATTATGTTGTGGGTGAAATGAGGGACCCACTCTCAGGGGGACAGTAATTATGAAATTCAAGGAAATTTGGGGAATTGGACTGCTGAAACTAATGTAACAGTCTACAAGTCTGTTGAGGGATAAATGTGTGGACAACGTTCTATTGTTCAATTTACCCTTCCCCTATTCTCCACTGCCTCCATGGAGGAATATGATGAAGAAAGTAGTGTTCAACAAAGAGCAATAAAGGAAATTATGGTTGTGTTCAAAGGTCTCAGTTTACTTTCAACAAGGGTGTTTTTATGGTTCTACCTTCTGCTGAAACCTGGAGTAAAGCTGAGACAACAAGACTGTTTGGAATTGAATTTCCCTATGCTACATTTATTTATTAGCAATTGCGACATTTTAAAGTTATAAGTTATGTTATATCACAACAAGCAGCACTTTATACCTACTTTTTATTTAATTTTCAATAAAGAGTGTCTTGAAGGTGATTTTCAATGGCAACTTTGTTGATATCAGGATAGCCGAAACTGGCCCAACAGGTTTTTCAACTGTCTCAGATAATTAGCCATAACTCCTGAACCAGACCCCCAAATTACACCAATAAAATTACATAAAAATCTCATGAAAGCTGGAACACTTCTAAAAAGAATCAGTAAAACTCCAGTTGAGATGGACAGTCTGTACTTAGTTCTCCAGGTAGACAAGAACTAAGTTCTCCAGGTCTACTAAGTAATTGAAATTCCTAACCAAATATAAATATTATATATGTAAATATACCGCTAGGAAAGCGATGAACACCTTTCGGACTTACCACCTATAGTTGATATCTCGCTCTTCTACCAACCCTCGCTTGTTAGCTTAATTGGTAAGAGCGCCGTGCTAGTAATATAAGCTTACGGGAGTTGCCGGTTCGAGTTTTTTTTTCAACACTTGCGTGCACTGGTCGTCTTCAGTTCAAGATTATTGAATATTCAATTATGGACCATTTGCACTGAAATTGATGCCTATTTTAGAGAGTTGACACCCAGCCTATAAGCTCAATTTGAGCTTTGACCTTTAACAAAATGGTTTTCAGCTTTTAACTCCACAACTCATGCCTTGCCTTGCCTTGCCTAGGATGTCTCCATCCAACGTCTGAGGTATCCCTCCTCACGACTCTTCCAAATTGTTCTATCTTTGGCCAGTCTTGTCCAAGTTGTCCCTAGGTAGTCTTTGATGTCGTCTCGCCACCGCCTCTTCTGTCTCCCGCTTCCTCTTGCCAGATCTTAGTTGCCAATCTAGAATTCTTTTTGTCCACCTGTTATCACTGAATCGTTCCACATGTCCAGCCCATCTCCACTTTGCTTGCCTGATCTTGTCAATTATATCCTTCACTCCTGTTTTCTGACGTATCTCACTGCTTTTTACTTTGTCTCTTAGTGACAAGTTGAGCATTTTTCTTTCCATGCTCTTTTGGGCTGTGATCAGCGTTTGTTCGAGCAACTTTGTAATTGGCCATGACTCAGCACCATAGGTTATTGTTGATAACACACACTGATCGAAAACCTTTCTTTTCCAAATCATTGGTATAGCTTTGTTGCACAGTATTTCTTTGTGCATACCAAAACATCTCCGTCCAGTTTTTATCCTTCTCATTACTTCTTCGTATGTGCAGTCTTTCATCTTTAAGGTCTGTCCTAGGTACTTGTACTCCTCTACTTTCTCTATCAAGTGACCGTCAACTGTTATTGTGGAGTCTGTGGTGAAGTTAGTCATGAACTTTGTCTTCCCTGTGTGAATCTTAAGTCCTATTTTCTAACTTTCAGTATTTAAGCTCCTGGGTTGTTGTTCCATGTCTTAAACAGAGGTTGCAATCAAGGCTACGTCATCTGCGAATCTGAGGTCAGTGAGTCTCTCTCCATCGATGTTCAGTCCCCTGTCTTCTAATGGTATTTTCTTGAAGATGTGTTCCATTGCCGTGGTGAACAGCTTAGGAGAAATTGTGTCTCCCTGTCTTACTCCCCGTTATCATGCAAGAAAGTACATTTTTGTATCCTTGTGATCATACAAAAAAATCAGTATGCATTTCAAGAAAACTGGACCACTTATTAATTTTGAACCCTGCGTAATATTTCGCGATCCCCTACCTCTTCAGAATGGCCATTATTCATTTTGTGCTGGTATCAATCCCTTTCCCCAAGGCAAGTCTCCCGAAAACAAGTCTTTTACAGGGGATCAATGGATGGAATTTTGTTACATTTGCGTACACGGATTAGAGACCATTTGGGTATCCATACATCTAGGTATCTTAGGGTCATACATGGAATATGCGCTTTATTTCTTTGAGGCACTAGTTGTTTTGGTATTATAAATCAAAGGGCCTTTAACACACGTATCAGCTGCATTTACCAATATACATAATAAAAATTGATGTGCAATTCCCAAGATTGCGAATCAAAAAGATACAGAAATAGTTAGGGGGTTAGGACTTGAACATCATCAACTCTTTGAAAAAACAGTGTAATAACGACAGCCATGCGTAGTGCAAACAGCTGCTTATTCATTCATATACCATACCCCACAACCCTTAAACAACTAATTTAGGCAAGTACCAAAATTTAATTGGACAAAACGGACCTTCATCATGACACAGCGGACCGTCTACTCATAAGCGGACCTTTCATTTTTGGGGGTAGGGTGCGTCCGCACCCCGCACCCCCCTGGCTACGGCCCTGGGTGCAACGAGAGATTTTGAGGCACCCAAATATTGTGTGATAATAGTAATGTCATATAAATTTAGACACTCAATAGATTTCTTGCCTTGTATTTCGCTACAGAAATGTCGTAAAAGAGAGAAAAAAGGCGATTTGGATTTGCTTTTATCATACCATCAAGTTGTTTCCTATGTTTTCATTGGACAAGCGCCTCAATTTACTGACTAGATATTTCTCATATCATACAAGGGGGTTGACACTTAGCGCCTGTCGTCTTTTGCTCCTTTACCCCACAATATGGCTATTATATGGCAAAATACGAAAGTTCGCGCATACCAAGGAAATTTATGGTCCCTCCTGTATGAATTAACATCATGGTATAGAGTTACGTGTTCGCCGTTTGTAACCATGACAGTAACGAACTTCGCATTGCACAGACTCGCTATATATAGCGCTCTCCATCGACCCCATGGCCATCTAGTAAAGGGTTCGTACATGAATGTTTCACAATGTTTAATTATTTAATTTTTCAAATGCGCCTATTGCAGTTATTTCAAGGTCAATTTGGTATGTTTTAGTATCAAAATGTTTACCCTCTTTAATTTCTTTAGATTTCTTTAATCTATTTTTATGAATCAAGTATATATTTTTGTTACAAGCCCTTGCAGTCTACACATTCGGGTCCCTTCAATTGTAATCCCCTGGAAGTTAGTTCCATACTTTTGTTTTTGTCAACACAACTTAATTCACCGTATATTCTATGTTATAGCAATTCAGAATTCACAGCTTTCATATAAATACCAATTTTCAAACCCTTTTCGTAGCCGTCAATAATTTCGCGATAGCATGTGCCTATAACCCAACCTCTCCGGAGGAACTTCTAAAATTAACATCGGAATTAAAAAACAGCATTCCATTGCATCAATGACATCAGTAAATACTCTTTTGAAACAAATTATCTCATCCTTGCTGGTGCTCTTTCTCACATTTTTTAAATTCCTCCCTTGGCTCTGGGATAGTCCCAGCTTACTAAGCAGGCGAATGTTGATACCTATCCTCAAGCAGGAGACAAACATTTTTTCAATTATAGCCTATATCATGACTCGCTCCCGTGCTATATCTAAACTCCTGAAAAGTTGTTTAAATTCGCATTTTTATTTCATTACGAGCATAGTATACGTACCCCTCGTCAATTTGGATTTAGGCCGAAACGATCTACATACATGGCTTTACTGAACTCTATTGTAAATTACATGCTGAAAATTTGGACTAATAATTCCACACAATTGGCATATTCTTAGATCTCGCAAGGCCTTTGACCCAAAATCATGACATCCTCCTTCAATCAGCTAATAATTGGTGTGCAGGGGTGTTTTTGCATAATGATTGGATCAGAATTACCTGACTAAGCTTAAGGGTTTACGGATAAGCAATAGCATTCCAGAGACATTTTGGTCATTTTATAACAGAATAATTTTCCAAGTTAGGAAAATTCTCTCTCTCTCACTCCAAAAGCAGATCAGATATAGATTCTGGCGATCCGGCTTGATGGCAGTACCGTCTGTGCCCCTCATTTATTTTCTAAAAATCACTTCTTACCCTTTATAATTGTCTTATATTACCGTACATTTCATTATGTGCTATGGCTTGGGCTGACGCTAACAACAGTGGTTTAGACTCACTTTTCCTATACTCCAGAAACGAGTGCCATCAGAACGTGCACCAACTCCTGTGGTTGGCCGCATAAGATCCCCTTTTCCATTCTCTTAAAACCTTGAAGGTCAAGATTTAAAGGCTCCAACTTGCTACGTTTATGTACCAATTCAACCATAAACTACTTTCAAACGACCTTCTTGATGAAGATTTCTTCAACTTTCACACTCCCACACACCATTATCAAACCAGGATTTTATAACATAGCGGCAAAAATCGTTTTATTATGGTTGGGATAACGTTGGCCAAACATTGGCCCAACGTCAAAATACGACGCATGTCCAGAGGAAATTGCTGCCAAGCGTCGAAATTCTACCCCCGTAAGCACACAGAGGGCTAACGATAAAGCAGTGAGAGCGTTTGATCATTATTTGAAGGAAAATGGCAAGAAACCTTTAACAGAACTGACTACGAGTGAACTTGCCAAGAATCTTGAAGACTATTTTGCAGCAAGAACAGTCGATGGGCGTGAGTATAAGTGTGCCAGTCTGGACAACTTCAGACACACATAGCTTGAATAGATACTTGAAGCAGCGTGTGAATGCAGGGATTGACATTATTAAAGATGCAGCTTTTCGTGTTGCCAATGAAAACTTTAAGGTCGCGATGGCTGAACTCAAGCAGGAAGGACTAGGAAGTACCACTCACTACCCTTTGATTGAGAAGTCTGACCTCTGCAAATTGTACAACAGTCCTCATCTTTCCACTTCCACCCCCATCTGTGTTCAAGAAGGTACAATTTGATATTCGTTATTATTTTTGCAGACGGGTGGGAGAAATGGCAAACTATGACTAAAGACACATTCCGTGTGGAAACGGATCCAGACCCCGGGTGTTCGATATGTCGTGAAAGCAAAGATGAACTTCAACAAATCACAGAGAAAACGATAGCGAGTCTTTCCTCGGGCTATAGCCAGAGTCAGGGCACTCCCCGATGTCCACTGGAGAGTTGTCGTGAAGTACATCAACAAGTGGCATCCCAAACTGACAGACTTTGGCAACGACCAAAAATGGCATGTCTAAAAAAAGCGCTGCAGTTTGGTCTGGCGTCATCCAGCTAGGTGCTAACACTGGGGAATTCATGAAGGGACTTGAGGCAAAGACTGCCCGACTAGTAAGGTCCTACACCACAGGTGTCGCAGTTCTGGAACGTCCATTCTGACCAAGTGTGGTTTGCAGATTCCCAGTAATGTCCGTAACAGGACACAATACGCGTTCAGTCTCTAACCCAGTACCAACACGTTTGGATCTGAGGAGAGATACTTGGGCAAATGCTCTTGCCAGGCCAACACCTCCGGTAATAAAAGCTGCACCGCCAAGCATTTTTCTGTCCAGGCTGCGGGAACTTCAACCGCGGTAAGTCAGGAAGTCACCACTTTTTGACTTTAATATCCACCATCAGACATAGACGAACTTTTTTCGTCTTCTTTTGATACTGAAAACGTGCCACCCAGTAGGCCCGGTCCTTCGCGTCACCACGTGCAGTTTTAATAACTGCAATGTCAACATCTATACACAAAGTGAAAAGAACGCTTCCTACAGCAGGACGAAGAGACTGTAAGCAGTACCCACATAGACTCGGTCAAAACTAAAAATGGACAGAAAAGACCCAGAAGAACTTGAAAAGTTTGGATTATTTACTCGTTTAACTAAAATTGAATTGCTATTGATGTTAACTGAATCCAACATTGTTCAAGGTTTTGTTTGTTTTTTCACATGTTATGATAGTGGTTATTGTAGATAAATCGTCATTGTGGCTCGGTTGGGTAATTATATACGAATTACATCTAGTCTCGGAGTTTGAATCAGGCTCGGGCGATCGCCCTCGCCTAATACAAAACTCAGATGATAATTCGTATCACACCCACTCACCTAAATAACTAATATTATTTCAATGTAAACATAGGCTGATTTTGTATTTGCTCCTATGCGAAATTAACAATTCACAATTTTTGTACCAAAGAAACATTTTCTTGCTAATCCTTTCAGATGGGGATATTTTATGGAAGCTTTACATCAAATCCAGGGGCAAAATTTAGTACTTTCGATTTTTTAAGGGCCCCGATATGTGAAATCTCCTCGTTGTAACCTTAACAAATCATGTCAAGACAGTTTCCATTGCATTTTTCTATCTTTTTAATAGATGGCGGGTATTGGTGTAAACAACGGTTGCCTAACGAAATAAAAGGTTTGTGGCCGGGCTTATTATAAATACATGTTATAATGTTATATTACAATTTCTGCTAATGGTCTACTTTTTGTATCTGTTTGTACGAACTATTCACACTTGGGAATCGAACTGTAACATCCATGTAAGCGATCATTGCGATTATATAGTCACTTTATAACAGCCTAGTATTTCAAATCCTCCTACACATAAATCGTAAGGCCAGGTCACGGATACATTCAGTAGGATAGATTCTGAACAACCGCGCAATCAAACACGCCAACATCCAACGAGTCGATTGCGCCTGATGTCGTACTTGGATTTATATATACCTGCAAAAATGAAAGAAGACATTGTCTGGATGTTAGGATGCCTGCTACTGGTGCAAGGGACCTCCTGTCTAACTCAAGTCTCATATGTATATATTATTGTACTGAAATATTGTTCTTTCCAGAGTGCCATGGTTTATAATAGTACGGTTCGTTTTGAAGTAAACACCACCACGAAAGCACCCTCGTGCTTTGGATGGGAGGTTTAAAGCTGCTCTGAGATTTCGAATTATATAATTTTGTGCATTCAACGGAAATAGTTAACTAAAATAAAAATATCACCTAAAATGCTCAATTCCAAAGTTGGAGATGAATCGTTTTTCATTTGATATTTGTAAAAAACCTTTTGAAAAGTAATACCGAGTACCATATTAATCTGTGTATTTACCATGTCCGAACGATTATTTTTACGAAGTTGACATTTTTTCATGTCATGAACTGGGTACAAAAATGTGGCACGTGCAACAAAGGGCACCAATATGTATGAAAATTTGAAACTCAACCAACATTTTGGAAAGCTTATACTACACGGATGTCAGATCTGGTCAAAAGAGCATTCCTTTGTGTTTTCCCGTCACTTTTTGGAGGCGGAAATTGACCCGGTATAATCAACGACAAAATGTTTAATTTTTTCTATGTTTCACCAATATGAAATTTACAACCTCGAATATTGTCGACAATTTTCAGTGTATTTCTTAAGGAGGTCCATCTAGTTTTCCTCTACAACTTATTCATCATTTAGTAGACATGATACTTGAATCTCCTTGAGTTAAGCAGAGTAATTTAATCTATTTCTGGATGCATGGTATTAAATTGCTACCCACGTAATATAATTCCCGGATTTGCGTGTGATAATACACCAAGTGTTTAGAGTCCACTTTATATACATTTTGTAAAATCTGTGGGTGTAATGATCTTGTTATCTGTGGAAGAGACTCCTCTGATCCAGCCCCCTCTGAGAAGCACAATCCAATATGGCTTTTTCTGTAACACACTGCTTTGTGATGCTGCCAATCAAAAAAAAAAACATTAATAAATTTCTTGTTCTTCTTCATATACAAATAAAGTTGCAAATTCCTCTGCGTTTTAGAGAAATGGTAACCACTGTCAGGAACGTTTTGAAAGAGGTGAGTTAAAGGTTTTCCCAGTCACAGTGGTCATGTATAGGCCTATACTGCAGAATTCAACAACTGTCCACTGCCTATACCAAATTATCACTGTGACCATGCATGACAGCCTGGTCTAGTCTGGGACTGCCTTGTTGGACATTGTGAATGGCAGCTAATACTCTAGCTGGTCTACAATGACTGAGTTTATGTTGTTGTTGATTTGCACTTTTGTAGGCCTCCATAAATGATACTAGAGACAGACCCTAGCCCGAGAATAGGGGTCTCAGCCCTCGTGGTCTAGGCCTACTGGACTTGGTTGTTTTTAACTTATTTGGAAAGTGATTGACCATGCTTTAACTCGGACTAATCTAGATTTAGATCAAATCGAATCCCATCTACTTCAAATATTCATGTATAGTAAATTATAAATTAGTTATCCCCTGTTTGTTCACGCAATACGGAAAAATTATACATATGGTTGGGTGCCGTATCCACTGACCTCTATACATGGATAGCGGGCTCGCGCGTAATTGAATAGGCGGCGATTGATACAACCGGAACTTCCCCGGCGGCCATTTTGTAGAGGGCAGAACATGAGAGGTCACCGTACTGATTCATTTTTTTTTTTTTTTTTTTTTATGTTGTTGTTGATTTGCACTTTTGTAGGCCTCCATAAATGATACTAGAGACAGACCCTAGCCCGAGAATAGGGGTCTCAGCCCTCGTGGTCTAGGCCTACTGGACTTGGTTGTTTTTAACTTATTTGGAAAGTGATTGACCATGCTTTAACTCGGACTAATCTAGATTTAGATCAAATCGAATCCCATCTACTTCAAATATTCATGTATAGTAAATTATAAATTAGTTATCCCCTGTTTGTTCACGCAATACGGAAAAATTATACATATGGTTGGGTGCCGTATCACATGAGGCCGCATTACTACAGTGTTTCCCAACCTGGGGTCATTAAGAATGGGTCGCGAAGCTAACTTTGAAAAAAAAAGCCGGTTACGAAGTTTGAATAATTTGGAAACGGATCATGAAAAATAAAGGTGTCCTCTTCCAAATAGCAGGGATGTAAGAGGGCCTGAAGAGCAAGGCCTGAATAGCCTGAAAAAGTGCGTGAATTTGGGCTAAAAGCCTCCAAAACGGGCTGAAAATAAAAAAAAAATGCGGAAATTTTGAGTAATGGAAGGCCTGAATTCAGGCTATTGCCTGAAAACTTACATCCCTGAAATAGGGACCGGTGTGAAAGCAGATATAGTACGGCGGGAGCCACAGTCCGGGGCTCCATACATGTAGACGATAACGGAATAAAGCGTGAAACTAATGTTGCGTGAAGAGTCAACTGAATTGAGTGCTCTATTCTTTACCGTTGTAGCCGGACTATGAGTACGCCGGACTATAATTACTTCTACACCGGTATTTATACCTTAGGTTACCGATATCAATTTTAAACAACCCGATCGATCAGCATATATAGTCGATTGGGCTCAATGTTGTCGTATTGATTTGAAACAACCGTCCTTCCCGGCATTTAGCCATTTTGAACTGTTATTGGAGTATTTTGTTTCACTTGTTGAGATTTTTAATGATAATTATGATAAGCTGTCTCATTGAACATTAAAAATAAATTGTCTTTTCGTATATGCTTTGTTCAGTCAAATACGCAGCAAGATTCCTACTCACAGTGTAACCCAGAGCTTAAGCTACTCCATGTAGTTAGGGTTGTTAGCGAGGAAGTGTGCACTTCCGGATAAAAGTGTGAATTTTGGCACACGAGTAGCTTAGACCATCCCATTCAAGAAAATTGATGGAAGCACTTTGGCACTCCCCTTTTTGGCGGCCATCTTGGATTTCAAGATGGCCGCCTTCCATAACCTATTTTGGACAATATCTTGGAAACTAAAATAGCTACAGATTTCATTTCAATGGCTATACCAACATTTGTGAGGTCAGTGAATCTTATAGACTAATTCTGAAAGAGCTCATGTGGCAGCCATCTTGGATTTCAAGATGGCCGCCTTCCAAAACCTATTTTCCACAATATAGTAGCTATTGTAACTAAAGTAGCTATAGACCTCATTCCAATGGCTATACCCACATTTTTGGGGTCAACAAACCTTCTGGACTAATTTTTAAAGAGCTCAAGTAGCAGTCATCATGATTTTTTGTTTAAAATTCAAAATGGCCGCCATCCGCACATACTTTTAATTATATCTTGATAATAAAAAAAGCTAGGAATACAAATGTGATGTGGCTACCCATATTTCTTGTGTCCAGAAATATAATGAAGTGAATCTTAAAGACCTAAGGTGGCAGCCATATTGAATATCAAAAAATAAAAAATGGCTGCCATTTGTGACACAATGCAATGATATTTCAATACCCGTATAGGTGTAGGAAAATGAATCTTGTGTTAACATGCATACCTGTAGGGTAACAAGGTCAAATTTGAACAAGAGTCGCTGTGGACGGCGATGACCCGAACTTTACAGAACCAAGCAGCATCATACGAGTCTTCGTCTAAATTCCAGACAAAAGTTGCGCAGACTAAGCTGTGCCACCACATCCACAGATCAGATTAACGGAATTACCCCTTAGAACTAAATTTGAAAGAATTATATTATTTCTCGCTGTTTCTGTCCTGAATCACTTTATTCAAAACTTGGAATGAAGTGTCCATTACATGTGTTACTATCCGCTTATTTTCTTCAAAACTCTGACCGATCGAGTCTGTTTACATGGAAATATTGAAAATATTTGTGGTTTATGATTCTTTTTAATTTATCAATATGATACTCGGCTTTTGAAGTTAATGGTTCGCCAATATTTAAAGGGTAATTCTTTCTGAGACACCTTGGGTTTTTTTTTTTTTTACTTGTCCTGGGGGGGTTTTTTATACGATAACGTAATAAAGCGTGAAACTTAAATGTTGCGAGAATAGTCAACTGAATTGAGTTCTCTATTCTTTCCCCGTTGTAGCCGGACTATGAGTACGCGCCGGCACTTAATTCTTCTACACCGTTATGAATAACTTATGTTACCGATATCAATTTTAACACCCATCGATCAGCTATACATTCGCTTGGGGGCTCAATGTTGTCCGCTTGGATTTTGAACAACCGTCCCTTCCCGCATTTAGCCATTTTGACTGTTATGGGTATTTTGTTCCCTTGTTGAGATTTTTTAATGATAAATTTTATATAAGCTGTCCTCATTGACATTACAAATAATTGTCTTTCAATTTTTGTCTTTTCGTATATGCTTTGTTCGGCAATACGCAGCCAAGATTTCCTACTCACAGTGTAACCCAGAGCTTAACTACTCATGTATTAGGGTTGTTATCGAGGAGTTGCCTTCCGGATAAAAGGGTGAATTTTGGCACACGATTAGCTTAGACCATCCCATTCAAGAAAATTGATGGAAGCCTTTTGGGTGGCACTCCCCCCCTTTTTTCCCACCGTTTTGGGGGCCATCTTGGATTTCAAATGGCCGCCTTCCATAACCTATTTTGCAATATCTTGGAAACTAAAATGCTACAGATTTCATTTCAATGGCTTATCCCAACAGTTTGTGAGTCAGTGAAGCTTATAGTACTATTCTGAAAGAGCTCAGTTGGGCAGCCATCTTGGTTCAAGATGGCCGCCTTCCAAACCTATTTCAATAATTAGCTTAATTGTACTAAAAGGAGCTATAGACCACATTCCAATGGCTATACCCACATTTTTTGGGGTCCCCAACCTTTGGACTAATTTTAAAAGAGCTCAATTAGCAGTCATCATTATTTTTGTTAAAATTCAAATGGCCGCCATCGCACATACTTTTAATTATATCTTGATAATAAAAAAGCTAGGAATAAAAATGGTGATGTGGCACCCATATTTCTGTGTCCGAAATATAAATGAAGTGAATCTTCAATACCTAAGGTGGCACCAGATTGAAATCAGAAAAAATAAAAAATGGCTGCCATTTGTGACACAATGCAATGATATTTCAATACACGTATAGGTGTAGGAAATGAATCTTGTGTTAACATGCATACCTGTAGGGTAAAGGAATTAATATTTTTTTTTTTAAAAACGCTCTTTAAGGTTTAGTGTTGATGTTATATGAAAATCAACTGCTTGCCTAAAAAACCCCAAACAGAACTATAGGCCATTCTAGGTAATGAAGTTTTATTTCAACTCAATGAGCGAAGATATACCAACAATGATGAATAATAATTTCACAACTCTATAAAAAAACAAGGGTAACTGATTCCGTGACTTGCTATAGTACTGAGTCCTGGCGATATATTGACGGACTTGTTTGGCGAATGTTTCATTGGCCAAATAGAGCAAACACTGTAGGCTATTTAATATTAGATGGTCATTTTGATGACCACCCTTGACATAATCGGCCGAGGCGTGTACACTGCAGGCTTACTGTGAACATTTGGCTTTCCAAATCTGAGATTGGTAAAGAACACAACACGGAATGTCTTCTGTACAATGCCTGCTGAGTTGGGGGATGGTTTCAAGCGAAATTTCCTATAAAAAGAGGTCCTGGGGGCCAAAAAAATTGACATGGGAACCATTTGATTTCTTGCATACTCATGATGGTGAATCTTTTCCAAGACCTCTATTTGGATACTTTCCATGTTAAGCTCATCTGGATGAGCCATCAACACTCTAAAGTATCTGTAATAAATGGGAAGACCTCCATTTGTCCACACAATTCTCTGCTGTATCTGTGGAACTACTGTACAACACTCTCGAGCTTGAACCAGGCCTACAGGGACGGTTGTTCGCATAAATGAAAATGCTGAGCAACTGCAGACTTGAAGATGTTAGGATCTTGGATTTGAAGATGGAGCTATAGGTCTATTTTCCAGTCTATACCTTTTTGCAATAGACAATAGACCATAGTGCGGGAACTTTTTCCAGCTCCACCTTCGTCTTTCTTGGGTTTGCAGTTTTGAGTGTTGGGTCTCTCTCTCACCATAGATTGTCTCCTCACATAGATCTAATGCAGTTCTTTCTTCTTTCCTTCCCCTTCTATAGGCTTGATGAAAGCCTCTCTACCTCTGGACTCATGACTTCTCTCATATCCATAGTCATGAGGTCCGACCATTTTCCATCCAAGAAGGGTTGCCCACTTTGATCTCTCATGACTTCCAAGTATCGTTCTTAATCGTTCGTGAGACTTCCGATTCTCATGATGTCCAAGATGTCTCCTGCCTCACCATATCGCACCTGTGAAGACGAACACCTCATACCAGAACAAGGTTTTCCGACCAGAGCAAATCAAACAACCAGCCAAGTACTAACCTAACTTTTTTTTCGAGAAGGTTTGGTACCAGAGTCAGTCGTCGATCTAATCATACTTATGACACTGTTCAATCGAACAGATGCTACTTATCTAAGTATTGCAACTCATCACGACATCCGCGTGACTGAGTTCATCAAAGAATTGCTTGCAAACAGGAATTTTTTGTTCAGCTAGAGCAAGAGAAGAGCGATGTTTTAGGCTCAGAATGGACTAAACCCCAAGGAGCTGCTCACGCTCCCTGTCATCTATAACCAAGGACAACCTAGAGTGCATGAACCTATCGTTTTAATCGATGCAGACGATCTTGGAATTATTGCACAAGATGTGGGTAGACTTCACAGTTGTTTGCAGAATACTCTCCAAAGCTTTGAATGAACTTGCACCTTATTATGGGAAAACCAACCAATGTGCAAAATCCATTCAAAACAACAGGTGTGTGCTTTCCCTCTATGCCCACGTGAAAAGCCAAACGTCAGATAAGTAACCCTGGTCTGGGAACACCCCTGGAGCACTGCAATAATTCTGTCTACTAAGGAGTTACCTTGGACGGCACTCTCTCTTAAAAGACCTACATCAGAGACGGAGAGTAGTACCGACATATTTCTAAGATCGACAAGCATCGCCCTGCATTGGGAAAGATCAACCTTGCCAAGAATCTTGGATCCTTCCGCCGTCTTATCACAGGATGCTCGTTGCCCAACTGCAACGAAAGAACTTATACATCCTTTTTTTTTGCAGGAATTGCTCCACGAGACACACATCATACTGGAGGCAAGCATGCAAGAGAGTAAGCTGCCCAATTATCCTAATGTGAAGCACCCTATGTTCCCACAGAGACCTGCTGCTAACTCCCTTATTATAGAGTTCTTAGTCAAGTCCAACCCCTTGAAACAAGCCTCTAAAAATCTACGAAGAGTCGCCTTGGCTATCAACAAGTAATCATTGGTATTGAACCTGGATGAGCATCTTCCACCTAGAGCGGACTCCTCAAAGGCTGAATGCGATGTCTTAACAGATTGAAAAAATATCGGCCGATTACGGTTTCCCTTTCTAGGGGGCTACCTGGAAGCAGATAAGAGGTGGCACAGCACCACGACAATTGAACATCTATTGGTCCCTGCCCCTGGGTGGAGCAACAAGACCGACAAGGACCTTGCAGAATTTTAGTGAGCAGCCGACGTTGTAATAAAACCCCCATCTCTAGCTAAGAGTGTAGAAGAATGGGTAAATGGATAGTAATCTAGCTAGAGGGTTGAAAGAAAGCTACTCTAATCTATTTTTGAGTAAACTGTTTCCTTCTCTATCCTCTCCTCTACAGTTCGTCCGTCTCGCTTCGACCGTTCTCCGCTCCTCCCTCTCTGACTTTTCAGTACCCCATCGTCGGGAGGCTAGATTTATATTTGAGACCACTGTTTGGATACGATAAACAATATCTGCAATCGCACCATTTCAGCAGCCTCTTCAGCAATAGCTAGAGTTTTTTAGGAAGCCCAAAATGTGTTCTTCCAGGATGTTGGGAGAATCATAGATGTTGGACAAACTGCCATCCCTTTATTAATTACCATCTTTTAAGTCTGTGCACTGGTTGTATGTCAGGACTATGGTCAAACATGGACAATTCTTGACCATCACAAACAATCCACCTGTCAAAGATTGAGTTCCACGGCCCCCTGATCTCTTTGAACAATCGTGTTAAAGCAAACCTCGGGTGTTAGCATGGAACCTCGGATATAATCAGAGGGGACCAGTCTCAGAGATCCCTTGCCAGACTCTATGCCAATGTCCACCGCCGAGATTGGTTGAAGTTATATGATTGGTTCTCAAGAAGCCTTGTAAAGCCTCCGACCTGTAAGAATCAGAATTGTCATCAAAAGCAAATCATTCTCAATTAAGGAAGTGAGCTTGATGAATGAACAAGGTAACATGGGCAGGCTTCAAATATAGCACATGCGGAGGTTGGTTGCAACCCGTTGCAACCCCCCCCTCAGAGTTTTCCATAAAACCCTACTTTGGGTCCTCCTCTATCCATGATACCAAATAGTACCAAACATTCAGAATCTTCCTTCTATCGTTTAATTGCCCGCGCTCTCGCAACAATTTAGTGAAATCATTTGTGTCAAAGTATAGGAAACTTGAATTTTTTTCAGATTTTTTTTTGGGCCAAAATAAGGAAGAAAAACACAATAATTGATATAGATAGTCCAATATTTAGCACTTTTTAAAATGACCTTATATATTCAAGGGGCCAACTAATGTGCACGTTGCACCTATATCTCCCGAACTTGGTTCATTACCAAGATATCTCAAGTATGTCGCGGATGGCGGCCTTTTGAATGTCCAAGATGGCTTGCCACCTGAACTCTTTATTAAATTTAGTCTCTAGATTTCATTGACCAAAATGTGGACATAGCCTTTGGAATGAACCCTCAGCTATTTAGTTTCAAGATGAGGAAAATAGACTCCCGACGCCCCCAAAAACCCCCCATCTTGAAATCCAAGATGGCGGCATGAAAGGGCTGCAAAGTGCTTCCTCAAATTTTGTGATCGCCCCTGTTTCAAGGTCTTGTGTGCCAAATTCACACTTGCTTTTTATTATCGGAAGGCACACTTTGGATGGGTTTCTTTGCACACGGTCCCCTCTAATGTGGACTCTTAGCTTTACTCCAAGGGCACCCCCTTGATTCCTATGGGATGCAGTACCTCAACTAAGTACTTTGTGAAGTAACACAGTAAGGCCGCTGGGTGGAATCAGCAGATGTTTAACGGTAGCCGTACACCCCCATCCTATAGTGCACTCTGCAGATGCATGCTAGGTGACTGACAAGTACCCATAAGCCACCATTAAGTGGGGTACCTCTGCAGCGAGTACCTCTGCAGCCTACTCTTCCCCTAACCTCCCCTAACCGACTGCCTATTAGACACACATTAGACCAAGAGGGCGGCAATTCATTCCATTGTTGTTTACACGACTTTTCTGATCATTTTCAAGCTATTCACATATGACCAAATGTTAAATAATGGAAAAATTACTAAAATCTCACACAGAGGAGCTCAAAGCGCATTTGCATGGGGGTACCCAACCCACATAGGTACGCCCGCATGGGGTGACCTGTGGTTAAGCTACTGCGTGGTGAACCTAGGGTGATTACCCCACTTTTGCGGCCGTCGAATGTGGTACCCCTGCGTTTGTACTATACTTGCTACTTAAGGTATTAGCAGCGATAAATGCGATAATCGAAAAATGTTTTGGAAATATAATTTTTTAATCCATTATAATCAGGATATTGTGTACAATTCCATATAACTTGCTTTAATGTTGAAAAAAACCACCAAATGTGAACAAATGAAGTATTTGAGGATTTGTTTCATAATACGTCTCCCGCAAATAGACTACAGCGACGCATCTCGAAATCTGCGCTATAACACCTGATTGCGGTTTTACACAACAAATAACCAAGATAATAAGTTTGATGTTTGGGAGGTCAAACTGTATTGATCATGTGTACAATATCCTTAAAATCTGTGATATACCGCGGGAGAAGGTTGTTTTCATCTCAAGTTGGAATTTTATACGCACATGAAATTACAACAGATCAGATAAAATCTGCTTGTCTTTAATAACCCGATTTCAAACCAACCACTTGCAGGTTTGTTCACATATCTATTCCAGTAACAAAACTAAAAAAATATGAATTTTATGATTTTTTTTTTCGATGTTTCGGATAGCAAATCGCTGCTAATCCTTAATTACAGGTATTCAAGGTCTCCCTGAAGAAATGGTTGTGTACCTTTATCCATGACAGTTTACTATAAGTGAGCGTTGAATATTACTCCCCGCCTAAAAACCTAACGAAAATTAAAATTACTGTATTAAAAAGGTATGTAGGTCTGTAGGTGATTATAATAATCATGCCAGGAGCGTTGTTCGCGTAATGTGTTTGCTTTTACCTGTGCCCGTATGCAGTGATACGAAGCATGATGTTGGAAGGTTAGAGAGATTTATCGCTGGCGTGGCGCGTCGTTTACTTTTAATGCAAGTTTGAGCCCGTTGATGGCCATTTCAACCTCTTTGGGATTTTTAAGGCGGGGAGTATCTGTATAAATACTATATATTAAAAAGACCTTCGAATATTGTTCTCTCTATTCTGTTTATAATAGCAAAACTCGTATCCTCGGTTTACCATTGCTATCGTTAATAAAACATTAATGCTTCTTCTGTTATTTCGCTTGCTGAAGCTTGGTATCAATTAGTTGACCAGCACTCTGTATAAGAAGACCGGCCACTTCATGTTCTGTTATAAAATCGACTTGAATCCATGGGGTTACTCGCTCCAATTGCATTTGCCCCAGAACCTTCTGGATGAATTCTTTCATAATGTGGGAGGCGATCCCAACCCATTGGATATTGATAGTAGGAAGAAGCGTAAATGCTTGATCAGGAATTTGCAAAACTCGCTTGCAATCCCAAGAGGGTCAGAACATCCTACAAAAAGACATTAAACAAATTAAATATGCTTTATCACTTGATAAGGAACTTCTTTTGAGCCATGATCGTGGAAAAAGAGTGTTACCCAGATGGAAATACCACATGAGTTGCATCAAGCAACAGGGTTTCGATGGCATGGTTGCGGGGTATCCCCGGGTCGACTTTCCCGTTTTGGACTTGTACCAACTGCTGATGACAAAATGAATGCATAGACCATGCCATAAATATATTACCTGGGATGATATATAAATAGCAGCGCATCTTGATGAGGGGGGGATGGCCAATACGATAACCCCCCCCCCCATGTTGACGCGCCCGTTCATGGTGTTTTCCATTTTTCCCCCAAATAACCTCATATTTTATACCAAATAGAGTTTAAATGGTAACTTCCCTCGGCGATTCGCGCGAATTTTTGTTCGAATTACAATTACATTTAAACAATTTTTAGGTCTAAATGGCAAAAATGTACTAGTAATGAATCTGTCAGCAACCCATTTTCTGCAATCTAATATTTCATATTGCCGACCCCTTCTTACCAAGATTCCTTTCAATACCCTATCAATAACGATCCTATTTTATACAGTCCTCCTGAAAATACCCTCCCAAACACTCGAATACACGGATTTTCTCTATAAACGCCCAATCATCTAATTTTGAAGAAAGAAATCATTTTAAAGACATCAGAAAAATGGAAGCGTTTAAAAAATGGATTGAAGAAAAACAATTTCAATATAATAATAAAATGAAAGCACTCAAACATTATCACAATATCGAAAAAGAAATCACGCAAGAATCGAATGTGGAAAATAATCGATTGCTCGTATATTACAAAAATCATTGGATTCAATTATCTCGTGAAAAGAACCCACCAAAATATTATGCGCCTAGAGTAGATTCCACCCATCGTGTCACCTCTAGTACTTTTCTGAAGGTATGGACATTGAATGAGGGGCATGTGCAGTGGGTGGAAATTAAAATTCCACGCTAAATCTATTAAAACATGTAGTCCGATAGCAGAGAAAAATCAATTCTATACTTAATGAAAGCATTCAAGTCAACGTAAGCGGATTTATGCTTTATTAATTCTCAAAACATTCTGACTCATCGTATTTGCTTCAGTGGTATTCAATGTAACAGGTGAACGCCCGTGTTTTGGATACGAAGGAACACTCAGCAAAAAAAAGAAAGTCCCCGCCTGGTACTTTTTGACGTAACACAAAAAGTATTTAATTTATTTTTATTATTCAAAAACTGATGGATGCGCAAACTTCTTACGCATAAAATGACAATTTTATGAAATTTCGTGCAAGAAATAAAGTTGCACTTTTGTCTGCAAATTCAATTTCACACAGAAAAGTGAAAAAAGTACTCATTGCTTTCTGGTCATAAAACAACATTTATTACTCCATTTCAAAAGGTTATCAACTCAGTAAGGAAGCAAGCTGTTTCAATGTTCAATAATGGGTAGGTCTACCGTCCTTCTCAATGACTTCAAGACAACTCTTGCACATACTGTTGACCAAAGTGCGTATACGCTGTTCATCTCTAGTTGGCCCAAGCCCGTTGCAATATGCCCTGCAATTCCTGCAAAGATGTGTTTTCTAAAAAAAAAAAAAAAAAAAAAAAAGTTGTAATGCGAGGTCGACCACTTCTTGGAAGATCCTTTACATTCCCCGTCTGCCGAAACTTCACTCTCAGTTTCCGGATAGCCTTTGACGTTACTCCTAACCTTCTTGCCACCTTTCTTACAGGCACACCTTCGTATAGAAAGGCAGAGGCTCGCCCCTTTCAAAGTGTTTCATGCGCGGCATCTTTAAACCCAACCATACAGCGCATGCAACATGCAAAACCCAACACAGATAACACGATGACATGACTTTTGCTTTTTAATCCCAAAGAATTCCACAGTAAAAGAGATTATGTAAATCTCTACGAGCAGCCCTTTTCTTTTCAATGTGATTATGTACAATGCTTTGAAATTAATAACGGACCACGTGTCTCGTGGACAATATAAATTAATGAAGGTTACTATTCTAAATTGAATAAATAGTTTCCAAACCCAGTTTTCCAGTTTTTTATAGATTAAGGATATAGATAAGTATATATTACTTTTGTGAAACTTGCCGGTGAGTAACACAATGTTTTAGGGTACGGAGAGCTAAACACCTGTTACAAGAAAAGTCCTAGGTGCAAAGCCGTATTTTATCCGTGCTTTTGAAACACATTCGATCGTACCATTCAGGTCTAACACTTGTCCGAGTACTTCCCAGTAAATTGGCATACTAATGCAAATGCAGCGTGTTCTAACAAGTATAGAGAGACTTTAGTCGTGTCCACACGTGTAGTTATTACCGGTATTAACTCAGTCCTATGGAATGAAAAAACAAATCCACTAATTCCCTCACGCCTAGTGTACCCCATTGAATCGTCTCCATAGCGTCGAACATAAGTCACTTAAACCGGACCTAAATTGATCGGTATTTTAGTGGTTGATATAATTTGCCGTGGGGACGCGCGTCGGGGTTAACTCTATCGGACCTAACTTTGCTTACTCCGACGCTTTACTGCCGAGAAGAGCAATTGTAAGTCCGGTCGTACCTTTAATACAGGTTTAGTATATACTACAGGCTACCATGACACCCCCTGCACCCCCCGGGGATTTTTGGAGACAACCATTTTTGTGAAGCTTATACCATAACAATTGAATTCAGGTTTTGTCTGCAAAAATCCCCAACCCCTGGTTCAACGTGAGGTCGCTTTTTCCAAAATTGCTGCCAAATGCAACTATACCACTACCCCCCTTTGGGAGAGAAGTGCCAACATGCCTAGCACAACACAGAAACATCCTAGTCCTTGATTTTGGTACCATAGATTAGCGTGTCATTCCTCTTTCCTTGATACCAAATGAGTACCAACATGCCTGGCATTACGGCACAATTACGTTCATAAAAGTTCGCATGTGTAGCACAATTGTTCAATTTCCATAGACACACATAGGGGAACATTCAATTTTTTCGCCAAAAAGTTAGGAATACAATTTTCATGCGGTTTGCATCTACTCGATGAAATGACTAGTTTTTAAAAATTGAGACATTTGAGTGTCTATATATGCTTTTGAGTCGCTAAATTGCGAAATATCAATTTCCACCCCATATTCCGCGCACGGATCCCCTTATTTTCATACTTTCATCAACATATGACGTCATAGTGACATCATAATGGGGATGTTGCTACTTGGTTTTGATATCTAATCGGCAAGAAAAAAACTTTAAGCGACCCTGTGGTACCAAATTGACAGGAATCGTCTGTTCAGTAACGAAATCACGGGGGGGGTGGGAGTTTGGTACAAAAATGGCTCAGTATAACGATGTTTAAGTCAAAACGTGACGTATGATGGGCCCTTCCTAAAATCCTTGGAAGATCGACTGAGGTGCCAGAGGCACTCTTATGAGGATTTGTTGAGGATGCAGATCCCGAGAGCCAATATCAAGCCCTGATTTGGGTACCAGGCAAAGTGGCAGAGCCAGAAATTCCTCCACCAGATGATCATTGTTGTAGTTAAATGATGGTGCACTAGAAACAAGTGGCCCCAGGAGGTTAAGAGAATCCACAGATTTGTTCTGACACTAATAGTAAGGAAGAAAATCTATACAAAGAAGACAATTAAGACATTACTCAAGAAGGGAGGAGAAGAAAGATCAATTTCCTGAATCAAAGGAGCTGCAATTAAGCTCGTATACAGGAACGCATTGCTTAAAAGCTCGCCAATTGAACAAAACCAATGATAATTAAAATGGAAATTCTTCTTATCATATCCAAACACAGTGGTTGTCAAAGTGATCTAAGCCAGAGGTGTGGGTCATGTCTGGCTGCTTTCACTATTCTGCAAGGTCCTTGTCTTTGCATTGTTCCACCAACATGGGCAGACCAAGATATGCTCCAGTGTCCTTAGCTGCTTCCAGGTATATCGGCCGCTCTGGCTCTCAAGCGCTGAGACACAAGAACCGCCACCAGCCCACGAGAAGCCAGGCCCAGGCAGAAAACGCCACCAGCCAATACAATAGATGCCACTTGGTTGACGCATTCTTTCTTTCACAAGCCACTCCCCAAACTCCTTAGAGACTACTTCAAAAGACCGGACTTGCCTAAGACACACCCCTGACCTAAGGGGGTCAGCAGGGGTCCTCTGACCAAAAACAAGGCCTCTATAAAACAGATACTTGGCAGCTAATGCCATGCATGCTACGCCTGCTGCCGGTATATCGTTGCCCGCCGGAGCTGGCCGAAGATACCTCGCGACAAGCCGCCAGGAGACATCCAAGCGACGGGGCAAGCTTCTGGGGTGTCCCCTTCCCATACGGGCAAGCATACTCCACACATTAGCAGCAACAGGGCAAGCTCCGTCGATCCACGCATGCGGAACTACAGGGTAATGGGGAAAATTCCCTTGTGGTGGTTCAGAGATTTACCATCCAGGGTCGGGACCAGCGGATGTTCCCCATCCCGGCATTAGAAACCTGTGTCGTGTTGATCAGACAAATGTCTATGACTGAACATGTTAAGTCATGAGAAGTCTGTACTTTCACTTCGCAATATTTTTACCGGATCCGGCCGCTTTACACCTTTGGAGAGTTGTCATCATCTCGTTCGTTCACTGATTTTATCTCGCATTGACTATGACAATTCACTTTTGTATGGAGTGTCGGCCAGAGATCGGAGTAAAACTTCAGATTTTGCAATCGAGCAGCGCCAAGGCTGGTGTTCGATCTGATAGAAGGCACGCAGCCCCACCACTCTTAATAGAGCTTCCATTAGCTACCAAATAGTGAGCGCGTTGTCTTTAGGTCTTTGCTTTTTTTCTTACCTACAAGGGCATTCCGGACAATGCCATCTTACGTGTCCGAATACCTCTCTCTTTGTTAGACCTCCTGGCAGGCCAGTATTGCGTTCTGCAGATGAACAATAGCTCCCTTAAATGTTTCCTCCCGCACAAAAAGGTCAGTGGGACAGGGCTTTATCAGCAATGCGGCCCCTAGCCTATATATGGAACTCTTTGCCTAGCTCTGTTCGCCACTCCAGTCCATTGTTACTTTAAGACAAGCTCTAAAATTCATCTATTTCCTAAGAGTTGATTGTGGGCTTAAATGTGTTTTTTTGTTATTGCCTCACATGATATGTAATATGCAGCTGTTTTCTTTATTTTTATAGTTTGATGTTAAGAACTTATCTCATAGTAATACAACATGTATTGTAAAGATGACCATGTTTTAGGCTACATGTAATTTCGCTCTATTTTGTAAAGCGCTTTGACCTTGTTTTGAGAAGGCGCTAATATCAATTGCCGTTTGTATTGTATTGTAATTCAGGGACAGAGACCAGAAAGCTCTTGAGGTTAAACTGTTTCGCGTGCTTTCGGAGCTAGAGGTTATGTCCTTATCTTAAGCATGACTATGTTGACGTTGCGGGGTCCAGGGCGGAGCCCCCGCAGCTCTTGGGTTTTTAGCATTTCGCGCATCCGAGAGCTCTCGGATTATCTCCAATCAATGAAGCACGATGAACTATACTGCCCTGGCGGGGTCTAGAGTTCGCAGTCTGTGACGCTCTTCAAGTTAAATAGCATGTTTGGAGTGCCCTTCGGAGAGATCTCAGTTTTATATCATTATTATCTTTGAAGCCGATGAACTATACTGGCCCGTGGCGGGTGGTCAAGGTGACGAGCCGCCCGGACCTCCTCACAGTTTTAGTAAGGTTTGAGGACTACTTCGAAGAGACTCATTTATCTCACTATCTTGAAGCAGAAATGAACTATACCGCCTGTGACAATAACGACAAAAATCACACAATGTAGTTTTTTTCTTTTTATATTTTTTCCGAAACAAATCATTTCAGCCCCCCTGAGGTGGTGTCCGGGCATGGTCTCCCTCCCCTTGCCCTCCCTAGCTACACCACTGCTTCCGATGGGGTCTTAAGAGAGACTGCAGTCCAAGGGTGACTCCTAAGTACACATGACTATCAAGTGCTCCAGGGCGCTCCATACCAGTCACTCAATGTGACGCCTGGCACGGCCGCGCAGACTAAAAGCAAAACACCTGGTGCCCCGGGTGGACCTGCGCGCTGATGGGTTTCTCCTCACAATAAGGGGCGGCCCATCTAAAAGCCCTTTGAGTCTCCGTTTGACATCTGCTCCTGTGCGCAGACAAAAACGACAGAAGCTCCCACCATCTCGGCCGGTCCCCGGCACAGATGCCGAACATCAGAGGCATTAAGCACGCTCCCCCCCCGGCATTCCATCCTGAGCCCACATAAGCCACACCAGGCCCCTGTGTGTTGAAGACGTTAGTAATTTCTTAACAGCAACTTATGTGGGCGCGTTTGGTTGGGTCGCGTCGCTACGCGTACCACTCCTTGCTTAATCTCTTCACGCGGTAGTAAGAAAAGCTTGTTGCCCACTTAATTGGTAACCATCCGTCAACCCATCAAATACTCAGAACCATGGTTATGCAGTTTAAGGTGATCAAGGTGATTAAGGAGGCTGTGGTTTTGGTCTAGTGTATAGTAATCTGACCATTTTGTTACATAAAGCGCGCCCTCTATATATACCTGAGGCTTACTACTTCATTTTTAAGTGTTTACTTTAACTCGAACTAATCCAAACGTGCATGTCAAAGTATATAATTAGGTGACCCCGGCATTTGCCGTTTAAAGAAGGTCTTTAAGTGTAATAAATACATGGTGTTTTCATTGGTTTGGGCACGGCCATTTTGAAATATGATGATGCCCTCTAGAGGCGGTTAAGCAGCCAAAAGGTGTTCAACTCTTCCTTGGTGTGTTTTGGTGCAACCAAGTAGTCACATAGTTCAGATTTGGATCAAAAATAACGATATAGTCAAAAAGGGCATTAAGTGAATATTGGCCGCCATTTTTTGAAAAAAAGCGCCAGGATGGGGATTTTTGCAGACACCTGATTTGATAGCTATATTATACGGTTTTCCCACAAATAGTGGTCTCCAAATCCCCGGGGGGTGCAGGGGTTTCGGTTATGGGCTCAGTGATCTTAAGTCACGGTTTGACGCGTTTCATCGGAACTACGTTTGCATTTTCTTCCGATCTTTTCTGAAGTAAAACACGAAGCCGTGGTGTTGTCCGGGGTGGGCGAAGTGGGCGACTCCTTGCCACCCTTGGCAAAAATGGGGAGACATTTTGAAGGCAGGAAAAAGGGGGCAATGAAAAGGGGGAAAGAGTAAAGATAAGATGAGATCCGGAGAATTTGGTTTGTATGTGATGATTTACGCATCAGAGGCTGACACCGTCTCATGTTGCACTGCAAAGAAATAGTCAGCCGGCAAGCGAATCGAGTAACATTACTTTCCCCAATCTTACTATTGTTTCCAAAATCTGGATACGCCCTGATTCGGGGAAATATCTTTTGCCCATCCATTGCAAGGGGACATCTACAGGTCCCTTGCCCAAACTTGAATAGAGGTCTAATTTACGCGTTTACGGCCCCTGATGGAAAGCCATCTCGTCATTTGCTTTTTTCGAACACTGACCTCTATACATGGTGATAGCCGTCCTCGCGACGTCATTGAATAGTCCGTGCCGATTGACACACCATGAACGTCCCCAGCGCCCATTTTGTGGCGGGCAGGACATTAAGGTCACCGTAGAGTCAATGCAAATCAATGCAAGGTAGTTAATATTTCTTGTTATTTGAAGAAAAATCGTAATATTTTTATTAAAATGTGTGGTAGTAGCATCGCAAATTATGCCACAGTCATGTGCGGTCGTATAATTCCGGCACTTGGCGCGATATAACACCTGGAATGCTGGGATTACATTACTGTGTAACATATGGATGCAATTTGTGCATTATATACAAATATTATTGAATCGAGGGTTGAAACATAAAATGTCTCAAAAAAAAAAAATTGTGTTATAATAATTATTGTGTATTTTTACAGAATAAAGCTTACAATATAGGTGCAAAAAAAAATTTTTACGTATTAGGCAAACATAATCTTCATGTTGCCGGCGACTGCTCAGCAATTTCACTTAGTAATTTTTAACCCTCCCCTCCCCTCCCCTCCACTCTTCCTCCCCTTTCCCCTCCCCTATCCCCCTCTCCTCCCCCCCTCCCCTCCATTCCCCTCTCCCTCCCTCTATATCATTTTCACTTCCCCTCCCTCCCTCCCCTACTCCTCCCTCTCTTCTCCTTCCCTTCCCCTCCCATCCCCTCACCTACCCCTCCCCTTCCCTTCCCTTCGCCCTCCCTCCCTTCCCCTTCCCTTTTTCCCTTCTTCCCTTTCCCCTTCTTCCCTTTCCTTCTTCCTTCCTTTCTTTGTTATTTTTTATTTAGTTATTCATAATAATAAAGGTAGTTGGAATTTATTCCTTTATCCGTTCATTAATTCTTTCCTCATGCATTCATTCAAGCGTTTATATTTCTATGCCTTTATCTTATGTTATACATCTCTGCTACTAATTCACTGTTAATTTTATTTATTATGTTCACACATTTTCCTCAGTTTGTTGTCAATTGCATTTTCAGAAAGTTCTTATTTCAGTTATTTCTGCAGTGATTTTTTGCATATTTTATGGTCACGCTTGAGTTTCCCCATTCCCCCTCCTCAGTCCCCCTATCACCCTTCCCCGGCTCCCATCGTCGCCATTCCCCTCCCCAATCCCCCTCCCCAATTCCCCTTTCATCCCCCTCCCCATTCCCTTCCCTCCCCTCCCCTTCCCATTCTCCCTCCCCATTCCCTCCCCCTCCCTTTTCTTTTTTTCCCTCTCCTCCCTCCCCTTCCCTCCTCTCCCCGTTCCCCTCCCCACCCTCTATCCTCCCTACCCTCCCTCATCCCTCCCCTTCTCTTCCCTTCCACCTTTCCATTGATTACAATTTAAATGGTCAGGGTGTTTAGGTTCCTGTGCAGATAAACATATTTCGATAAGTAAAGATGTTTTCACATGTTTCTTTCAATTTTAATCATTATTCTAACGCTTCTTTGGGTGACGAGTTTATATTAACTTTACTCCGAAGCCAGTGTTGCCATGGAACCACTGACGTCAGCTAGTACCGGATTTTCGTTCTTTTCTGAAGTAAAACAACTGAAGCAGTGGTTTTAGTCGGGGTGGCGAAGTGGGCGACTCTGGCCACCCTTGGAAAAAATGGGGAGACTTTTGAAGGCAAGGGACAAAAGGGGCAAGAAAAGGGAGAAGAGTGAAACAAAGAGGAAGGAGGAGAGCCAGGGGAAAATTGGATGTTGTGATGTTATGATTTAAAGCATGCAGAGGCTGACAACGTCTCATTTTGCAACTCAAGAAATAAGTCATAGCCGGCAAGCGAAGCGAGTACTTTAAACGTTTCCCAAATCTTACATTATGTTTTCCAAAATCCTGGATACCGCCACTGATTCGGGGGAAATTAATCTTTGCCCATCCATGGAGACATCTACAGGTCCTTGCCCAAACATGAATAGAGGTCCTAATTAGACGCGTTTACGCCCCTATGGAAATCATCCTCGTCATTCTGCTTTTTCGACCTTGACCGCTATACATGGATACCCGTCTCGCACGTAATTGAATAGTCGCGATTGAAACAACCAGAACTTCCCCAGCGCCCATTTTTTGGCGGGCAAGACATAGAGGTCACCGTACTGCAGTCAATGCAAATCAAATGCAACTTGTGAATATTTCTTGTATGTGATGAAAGAAAAAGTTAATATTTTTAAAATGGTGTAGTAGCATCGACAAATTATGCCACAGTCATGGCTGCGTATAATTCCGCATTGGCGGATCTAGACACCTGGAATGTTGGGATTACATTACTGTGTAGCAATTGGAGTGCACTTTGTGCAGTTTATAAACCCAAAATATTATTGATGAAGGGTTGAAACAATAAAATGTCTGCAAAAAGAAAAATATTTTTTTTTTTTTTAATTTTTTAGGTTTTTTCTTTTTTTAAAAAACAAATAGGTGCCATTTTTACGTATTTAAGAAGTGCAACTAATCTTCATGTTGCACTGCGAATGCTTCAGCATTTTCACTAGTAATTTTTATTTTACCCCCCCTCCCCTCCCCTCCACTCGTTCCTCCCTTTCCCCTCCCCTTCACCCTCCCCTTCCCCCCCCTTCCCCCTCCCCTCTCCTTCCCTCTATTCATTTGTTCACTTCCCCTCCCTCCCTCCCTCCTCCTCTCCTCTCTTCTCCTCCCTCCCCTCCCATCCCTCACCTCCCTACCCCTCCCCTTCCTTCCCTTCTGCCCTCCCTCCCTTCCCCTTCCTTTTCCCTTCCCTTTCCCCCTTCTTCCCTTTCCTTCTTCCTTCCTTTCTTGTTATTTTATTTAATTTATATTCAATAATAAATGTAATTTGGAATTTATTCCTTTATCCTTCATTATCTTTCCTTTCCCTTCATGCATTCATTCAAGCGTTTATATTTATATGCATTTATCTTATGTTATAACATGCTCTGCTCTATTCACTGTATTATTTATTTTTCACATTTCCTTTCCTCAGTTGGTTTCAATTGCATTTTCAGAAAGTTCTTATTTCAGTTATTTCTGCAGTGATTTTTTGCTATTTTATGCACGCTTGAGTTCCCCATTCCCCCTCCGCATTCCCCTTCCCCCTTCACCTTCCCTCCCCGGCACCATTCCCATTCCCCTTCCCCAATCCCCTCCCGCATTCCCTTTCATCCCCCTCCCATTTCCCCTTCCCTCCCCATCCCCTTCCCATTCCCTCTCCCCATTCCCCCTCCCCTCCACTCCCTCTCCGTCCCTCCCTTCCCCTCCTCTCCCTCTCCCCGTTCCCCCTCCCCATTCCCTCTATCCTCCCTCCCTCCCTCACCCCTCCCCTCTCTCCCTTCACCCTTTGCCATGGATTCCATTTAAATGGTCATGGTGTTTAGTTCCTGTGCATGAGTAAAGATAGTTCGATCAGGAAAGAGTTTTCACATGTTTCTTTCACTTTTAATCATTTTCTAACCTTCTTGGTGAAGTTTATATTAACGCCGAAGCCAGTTGCCCATGGACCACTTACGGTCATAGTACCGGTATTAGCTTATCGGACTTTAAAGTTTGTCGGATCTACGCTAATACGTTATACGCGTCCACACGACCAAATTTTAGTCCGATAGATACCGACAGAATTAAATCCGATCATTGTGCCGCGTCCACATGGCAACTTTAAGTCCGACGATAATACCGACCCACCAAAAGTTAAAACCGGTATTAAGTGACTTAAGAGTCGAACCTGTGGACACGACTATACACATTTGTACACGGTCAGATTAAAAATAACAAGGCAATTAATCTGGGATTAATGTCTAAATACGATTTTCAACCAAACGCGCCCTCCTCAATTCCAACTTTTTACCTCTCCAAAAGGAACAATAGTCTCACGGTCCATTGGATTTAGTATATTTGAAAATTCAAATTGTTCAAAAGTTTTAAACTGCGTTTTTACAGTGTACATAAAGTTTGACACCATTCGAAAAATCGGGGACAGTTCGATATTCCGACGTGTCATTGCTCCGAAAGGTTTTTTCTCCGAACGGTCATTACTCCGAACACACTGTTCTATGGAAGCTCATAATTCCGAAAGGTTTTTGTTCCGAAGGGTCATTAGTCCGAAGTTCATTACTCCGAAAGGTCGTTTCTCCGAAAATAAAGATCATTACTCCGAAAGGTTTTATCTCCGATCGATCATTTTCTCCGAAGGGTCATTGCTCCGAAAGATTTATATTCCGAAGGGTCTTTATTCCGAAAATGAAAATAAGGAAATTAATCCGAAAGTTATTTGATCCGAAAGGTTTTTACTCCGAAAGGTCATTATTCCGAAAGGTCGTTTCTCCGAATTTTCGGAATATCGACCTTTCGGACTATATTTGAATATGTGCTCTTGCTAAAGAGGATGTGAAACAATGATAAAAAAACATACAGAGCCTAAAGCCTGCATGTGACACAATTACATCACATCTCCGTACCCACACCGCATCACATCATACTATATTATATCCCGTTAACGCACCTAACGTACAGGAAACAAAAATGCAGGCACGAAGGGTATAGTGCAACTTTGCCCAAACTATTTAAGAAATGGATATAACAGTAGTGGGACCTACAGGTGCGCAAACCGCACGTGTGAGATTCTGGCCCGATGTTGTGGTCCAGGACTAATAGGCAGTTTTTAATTAAAAAAAAGGGTTTGTCAGTGGTCATTTATGGGCCGACTAAATGTTGTTCCGAGGGTCAGAAAAACGAAATATTGGCGAGCGCAGCCGAGCCCATTATTTGAAAGTTTTTCTGGCCGAGGATACATTTATGAGCCCATACTGAAACTGCAACTTTCTTTCTATTTATTATATTACGAAAACAGCTCATTAATAAGAAAATGGTATTGGCAACCATTATTGCAGAATAATTGGCAGTAAACTGACCATCAGAACGCGCATTTCACTAATTGGGCCGCCGAGTAATAGAATTTTAAAGATCATGAGTGGCAATGTAAATCGTGCAATATCCGATCGCTAATAGGCCCCAGAACCCCAGATTTTATCGGAAGTGGTCAAATCTGGGTATCTGAAGAAGTTTTTTTCTCCATTTACCCTGTGAAATCCTATACGATTGCGAATGATGTTTGGTTTTGGATGTTACGGCGCGCGAAAACGTGCCTATTTGTCACCAATAATTTTATTTTACATATTGAATCACGTTTTTGTTAGGTCTAACATAAATTCGGAGAAACGACCTTTCGGAGTCATGACCTTTCAGTTAAAACTATCCTATGAAATAAAAGAAATAGGTTTTACTCCGAAAGGTTTTTATTCCGAAAGGTCGATATTCCCGAAAATTCGGAGAAACGACCTTTCGGAGTAAATATCCTATAAAAAAATAGTGTTTTACTCCGAAAGGTTTTTATCCGAACGGTCATTACTCCGAAATTCGGAGAAACGACTTTCGGATAATGCCCTTCGGAATAACAACCTTTCGGAGCATGACCCCTTTTTTAGAATTTTCGGAATAATGACCTTTCGGACCAATTGCCGTTCGGAGTAATTTTACCCATTGGAGAAATAGACTTTCGGAGAAATTACAATTCGGAGTAAATACCTTTCGGAACAAAGACCTGGCGGGTAATAACCTTTCGGAACAAAAACCGCTCGGACAAATGACACGTCGGAATATCGACCTGCACCCGAACATCAATGGCGGGGAAAGTCATAAGCACGAAACTTGCAAATGTTGTTTGATTATTTATTATTATTACCTGTGGAGATTTTTAAAACTACAAATGACTGCAAACAAATCTTACCCATGCCTTGCAACCCATAATAATCTCTTATCTTGTCGATATCGTTTATACCAATGGTTCGTCGACATAGAACATGCTTAAAAGCCTCACAGGAGTCTCGTATTAAAGACACTATCATGAGTTTGAAAAATATTTGACATTTTGCAGGAATAACTTCTAAGTGAAGGATAAGTCCTGTAGAATTTTCATAAGTTACCTTTTCCGCTGAGAAATTGACAAAAAGAAGAAAACGCGTGTTTTTCCAAGATACGATTCCCTATTACGTGGTTGTAGTAAAGGTCCGTTTCGGACATATGACTCAAATCTCCGATTTTGTCCTATTAAGTTGCTTCTGTCTTTCCATTTGCATGGTATGTTGGATACCTGTACTTGTTACATACATGCAAAAATCTGATTTTGATGATTTTTTCGATTTGCTGAATTTAGCAAATCACGATAGTTTCTTTAATTGCCCCCCACCAAAGAATATAATAACCTGTAGCAACCGCTCTCAATTTTGCTGCCATACTTTCACCCCGCTCACTAAAAACGGGCCCGTTATATTTTTGTTCTTTTTCCTCCTTAGATGCCCTGATACTTGACAAATATGAGCTCCAACTTGAATATGACTTACCTTGGAAAGGGGAATGCAATTGATTACAAAAATTCTTCGACACGTAGTTGGTAGGCTTTAATTTTGTTTCCTATACTTTTTGCCTCAAAAACGTATTTCTTTCGCTCTTGACACTCTATAAACACTTCTTAAGAGTGGGTACCACCACCTCTAATTTTCCTTCAAACACATTCAAATGATTATTTTGGTATCAAATTACAGTTATCTCGGTTCTATTTTTACAAAATAGGTTGATATGATAAACTATGACGTCTGATACATAAGTAAGCCAATGTCAGTTAATAACGACAAAAACGTGCTCTTTAGGAAAAGCGGTATTCATTCACCTTCAAAGTGTACCTTTGGTTACATCGAAACTAGATTTATTCTAAACATATCTTTTTATCGTCTTGGTTTTTATATGAAGTATGTAAACCCCTTTACTAGCGTTTTTTGTGATTTTGTTTCTGAAAACTATCGGGATGCCGTTCTTTATAACTCTCTTATCGTGGTGCAGATGGTTCCCTCAAAAAAATAATTGTATTATATTGCTCTTGTATATTTTTTTTTGTGATTTTATGCAATTTTTTATTGCATTAAACATATGCCCACCTGCCTTTATTCTGCTTTTTTCACGTTTAGTGGCTCCTAAAAGCTTAGGCATTGCCTGCAAGGCCGAGATATCCTCTTGTTTAGAAGTAGTTTTTCAAGGTTGTATTATATTTTGTTAAAGGAGACCCCTTAAAAGAATAATATTTGTAAACACAATATACACTACAAAATAATTATTGAACACATATCGAGTGGTTTTGTCAAAGAAAACAGAATTATAATATGGTTCATTTGTTTTTTAATTCTATTTGTTGGGTCTAATTTGTGTATGTAGCGCCCAGTGACTTGATGATATTTTTTGGCGCTAACAAATCCATTATTATATTATTACTATTCTTGATGAATCTATACACGCGTCTTGCAAGGAGTCACGACTTAATACCTCTCTTCAGGAAAACACTTAAGGGATAGGAACGAACAACTACACTCATCGTGGATTTTTTGCCTGCATTGTGTCGGTCCTATACAACAAATCTGATTTTACACATTCCAACCCCCTGGCAGCCATAAGCTGGGGGTGCCATCTGCTTGAATTCACCCAAGTGTGCAGATTAAGTGTAGATTTTGAATTATACTTAATCAAGCGTGGACAGACGGACAAAATATTTGGGGTATGTTTGGGTTTGGAGGCCCCAGGTAATGGCGGATCAATTCCTGACCATCATTTGGCTGGTCGGATTTGGCTAGAAAAACACATGCATTATTTTTCCTGTAGTGCACACAAGAAATAATCATCATCTAATTATATAAAGGCGGATATGTGGCTATTCCACTTAGGTGGTATTTAATACATTAGTAAGCATTTAAATATCAAAAACCTTGTTCGAAAAAAAATAGACGCCCGCGATCTTTCAAGAATTCCTCGTGCCTCTCTAAGAAACCAGCGTATTTAAATAAAAATATGAAATGATTGACTAAAACCTAGGAACAAACAAAAAAACACATTTTTACACACAAAAATTATATTCGCAGACATAAAAAGAGGATAAAAAAAAAAGAATCGAAATCGTTGGCGAATTGAGATTACCGGATTGCGTATTAATGGATGTATAATCACAAGCTTTTTTTCATATCAAATATTCAAATGTATTCTTTTGTTTTTGGCAATGCCACCCAAATAGGGAGAAGAGATTTTAGAAAGAAGCGAAATTTCTCTGAGACCTGTTTTACGCTACAGTTGTAGTTTGAGTTACAAATTCGTCGTATAGCCATGTGTTTCCATTGTTCCCGGGGAGGGGGTTCTCTCCATTGACAAGGATATCATGCACGAACCAAAGACACGTAAAAAATACATCGGTCCTCGGGGGACCCGCTTGGTGTCGCCTGCCGTCCTGTTAGTGAATGATCGGCCTAACATGACATTTGACCTTGATAGTGACCTTTGACCTAATCAACAAATGAAGGATCTCATATTGCAAACCTATGATTCAAGTTTGGGTTCAATTGAAATTCACCTTTGCAAATGAGGTCATTTTACATTTTCAGCCCATTATTACAAACTTGACCTCACATGACCTTTTGAACCTTGGTAGGTAACCTTTGAACTCTCATCAGCAATTAGGGACCCATGTTTCACCTATGATTCAAGTTGGTTCCAATTGAACTCAACTTTTCAAGAGGTCAATTTTGCAGTTTCAGCCCTATTTTACAACTTGACTCACAGACCGTTGACCTTGGCATGTGACCTTTGACCCATCAACAAGGAGGGAGGTCATTTGCACCTGTGACCCAAGTTTGTTTGAATCCATCATATATTGAGGATATTACATTCAAATGTTAACAACCCTTTTTCACGACAGACTCACAACATCAACGACTATCACAACAGACACTCCCAGTGGACAAAGTGATCCCTATGTGTCTTCCTGCCTAGGGCAGGCGACACAACAGCGACACAAAAAGTGTATTTTTTCAAGATTGTGCACAAAACGTACGTAACGTGAATAAGCATAATAAAAAATTTACTGAAATCTGGTAAACAAGGGATCCTTTTCACACTTGAACCGGGAATTGAACTTACATGAGTAGTGGGTGCCGCTTTGGGAATCCCGAGTTCTTATCGTAATTGGTTCATTGGTGTAACGTGTGTAAATAAGCTCTTCAGTATAATACAAAGCCTAACGCAAGACACAAATTTCATAGAAAGCATGTACCATTTACATATTTAGGGGGTCAGATATGCAACATACTTGTTAGGTGGATTTTAAACACCTTGCCAATACTTGTTTAGGGGTGCTTTTTTAGACAGAATCAAATTATTTGTTTATGATAACTTTGAAACCCCATTATCGCGCATGATATCCCCTTGTCAATGCATGACCAGTGACCCTCACCCGGTTTGTGTGCCTCAATCAAATGCTTACTAAAGTGCATCACATAACCTATGCCCTATTAATTCGAACAAAATGGATGAAAGGGAGAACAAAACATCCAGAGCATAAACATTTAAGTTACGTATGCCCCTTTAACATGTACCGACTTTTATTTACTGTTTTGAAACACACCTTTTTTTTTTACCAAATTATCTGTATAACAACCAACTAATGCGCAATAATGCTTGTAAAATCCCCAAATTCTACATAAAAAGACTGTATTTCTTTATTTCAAACATTCAAGCATCCCTTTGTCAAAAAAAAACGATCCCCACATTTTGCTAATGACACATTACTTACAAGCTTATAGGTAATAGTGGATGAGCCAGACCATCTAAAGTAGCCTTACTGGGACCACCTGGGGGGGGGGGTGGCAAAGGAGGCCATTTATACCAGGGATACATAATACTATGACATACACGAAAAAAATGCCATGATGGACATTCTGAAGGGGGGTTCGCAAAAAGATTATACAGTGGTCAAAATTGAAAAGTGGTCTAATGTTGATTGATACCAAAATGTTCGCTATGATCATTAAAAAAAAGGATAACGTTTGTGTAGCTCGGACTACCCTTATGGATTATAGGCTGAAAACCATATCTTTAGTCGAAGGGTAAATTTAGCTTCTACAGGGGTCAAATATTAAAAAAAACGATTCAATTTTCAGTGGAAATGGTCTATATTATTTTAATGTAATCACAGTAAATAAGGTAGTTTGGACAATGTACAAGGTATAGTTACCTAAGTTACACCCAACATAATCCCAGCACCCTATAAGGGGTATAGGGTAGTTACTATAATGAGGTGCGTACCTTATTAATTCACATTGCAGATTGGTCCAAACTATTCCTTATGTTAATTGTGATAAACATTACACCAACTATGAGACCAGTGTCCACTGAAATGAAGAGTGTTTAGTATCGACCCGGTAGAAGCTAATTTAACATTTGACCTACAGTAACTGTTTTTAGCTTATGACTCCATAAAAGGTAAGTCAGAGATAGCACAAAAACTATACGTTTTTTGAATCCTTGATCATCGAACATTTTGAGATGCAATCACAAATTGGAAAACTTTTCATTATGACCCTGTATAATGTATATACAACGCCTCATAACGGAAGGAAGGACATTCGCCGTCTCTGAGAAGGAGGGTTGAACAATTCATTCTGCAAATCGCGTTGGCGAATCGCTTTGTACTCGAATTTGTCAGAAAACAATAGGACTTGAATATTCAAACCTATAGTCGATCCAACCTCATATGTCCACCATACCATTTGCGGGATGGTATAAGCTCTGATGATGAGGGCAATAATTAACGCTTCACAAACAAACGTCGTCTTCAGAGGATTAAATGAGAGTAGCATATTGATCACTGCCAGGCCAGTGGGGGGATTTAAAGAAGGGGAGGCCATCACTATTTGTCTTGCGTTATGCAGGTGCATTTGAATGTCCACGATGGGATGAAACGGGAAACATTTTGAGAATGGCTGGATGAACAAGTTTTCACGAAAACATCAGAAAATTTCAACATAATGGATAACCCCCATATCCATAGCGTGAAAGCAGGAAAAAATACCAAATATGAACAGTACGAGCGTGTGGTCCCTGGGGGGTTTGACCCGGAAAAAAATTGTTATTGAGCTGATTTTTGAACCAGATAAGCAGAATGCATCATACAAACAAACATATCCAAAAATCCCATAAATCCCCAATGGGGAAAAAAATTTAGCCAAGATGGACGCCCAATATTAGCTACATCTCAGCTTTGAAAGTAGATGTTGATGATTATAGTGTTTTTCTTCTGCGCAGCAAGAAAGATTACTCCTGAATTGGCCAAAACCCAAATACCAGGGTACACAGTTCGGTCTTCATATGTGTGGAAAAACACCTCATTTGTTTACACTGTAGCCTGCTACTGTATTAGCTGGTGAATTCAAGAGTCTCATATTTCCAGGGCCATGGTCAATGATTATAGATTACCCTAATAGGCACTGGTCATGGTGATAGTGGCATTCCACCTGGCTTGCACTAAATGAGGACTAGTCCTCACCAGAGATTTTGGGAGTAAACAGTTGTTTCTGATTGGTTGGGCAAGTTTGCACAATTTTGCTTGAAATTTCACTGTTAGAATGCACTTCTTATAGTCTAATTTATAACCAAAAATAATACTCCAATGTTATAATTATAACAATGGTGCTACACAAGTACATTGTTGTATATTTCAACCCTGATAGCTTAGAACTAATTCATTAAGCAGACTAATATTAATGTGTGCGTGGTGTAAATCAGGAACAAACTTTCTTGTACAGCAATGTATGGCAGATATTTACTACAAATAGTGATATGGTCGTATGCAGTTCTTGATTGGAACAAGAAGTTCCCATTTAAAAAAAAATCCTCTAAAAAGGAATAAGTGGCGCCCCAAGGAGTGAGTCTGGTTTGGTTGTTCTGTGGGTTGGGAAAACTATGTAAGAAAGAAAGCGGTAGGACACAATATCAGATTTCATTCGTGAAAGTTTTATTGGAATTGCTTATACAAAAGTCAATTTTAAATTAGTATAAAAATAGATATATATGATTAGTGTGAAACTGGAATGTCTGTTTTCACAATTAAAGGTGCATATCGTGATTGCGGCCCATAGTATTCATTGTAATACCGGAATTGCTGTGTACATGTAATGTTGTTACAGAAAAACATTTCAACCTAAAAATGTGTTAACAAACATCTTTATTGTTTCATTTGGTCGCAAAAATTGTTGAATAAGATGCAGAAGATTGTCATTTTTAAGGACTCGTCTTGTTGAATATGCTTTGGGGGTCAAGGAATCCAATTATGTACAATCTGACTCACTGATGGCTTCCTTCACGCCAAATCAAAATGACCGCAGTTTAGATAATTAGCTTTATTAAGGTTTTTGAATGTGGTTGAGGTTCAAAGATTTTCAGGTTGGTTTTTGTTTAAACTCTAAATCATTGATGTTTTCCTGAACTCACAAATCAAAATGGCCACCTAAATGGCTGCAATTTGGTGCTATGCTATTACTATTAATTATATTCTCCCACATATACTTTCCTTTGCAGTTTACTGCAAGGAAGGATAGGTCAAACTGTCGCATTATATAGGAGGGTTTTTTAAACGCATAATCCCGAAAAGAGATTGTTCTATTTACCAAATAGTAGTAATTTAGTTCCTATTTAGTCTATTCCGAAAGAATGACTTGGATACGGTTATGTTATTGAACTTAATCAGAATGCAATTCCCAAAATTGAACCACAAATACAAAAAAACCAGGCGACGCTCCATATAATTACTCATTCGAAAGAAAGAATGCTTTTTCAAAAAGTTTCCGTTATAATTTAGTTTAGTATAGTGTTCACATAAATGCATGATAATTATAGGCTAAAACGTAGGTCTGCAGGAAATGGGCAGAGAAACAATAGCCCATTAATTTTTATTTTTATAACCAAGTACCAGAAAATGGAAACTGGAGTGTGAAATAAATTATATAAACGATGAATCCCAGAAAGTGGGAGAATAAACTTTGGGTGTGGTGAAAACACCTCAAGAGACTTCCTATGAAAGAATCAGTTCCGTTTTTGTCCCCGTCCCTTTTAAAAAATTCCTATATTTATTTATATCTATTAATTTATTCACTTATTTATAGTTATTCATTTTAATATATATATGATTCGCTGATTATATTTACTTTAGATATACATCTTATTTGTTTGTTTCTTTATCCTTTTTCCGTGTTCTGAAGTAAATTAAGCAAATTATATGTAATGGCGGCCATTTTGCATTCACATAAAGGGAAAATCATGGATAATTTAGATTTTAGCTAAACCATCAACACATCTACTTGAGCAGCCAAAGATATAGATAATATATGCAAGTAAGCTATTTGGCGGCATCTTGGAAATTTTTTTCCCCAAAGGGGGATTCATGGGGATTTAGGCAGGCTGTTGTTTAGGTTTGATGATGTTGCATGTCTGGTGAAAAAATCAGCTCAATAACATTTTTCCAGTAGTTATGTGTATTTTTTTTCAGGGACTATACTAGAAGCGCGATATACAGAGTTGGCTTTCCCAAAAAAAAATGTCAGTTTCGACAAAGGCAAAAGAAAAAAGGATCTTAACAATTATCATTCAAATACATAAGCCAACTACACAAGTACGAAAGATGATCTGACCAAGGCATTATGGCCAGAATGCAAATAGTTCGTCTTCCTCTTTATCACCCGGATATTAACCCAATATGTTGCCAAACATAACAAGGACTTTAAAATCTGTTCAAAAACTGTTCGAGGAAGCTCTACAAAAAGTCACCGAAATAGATTGGAAAAAATGCAATAAAACATGTTATTGGGATAGAATAGCAAGGAGAATATTGTTGATATTGACATCAAATCCTAATCAAGCTGACGGAGTACAGTGACAGTGAATCGGAATCAGACGATGATGACTGAATGTAAGTGAATTTTTAACTCATAATATACGATATACGATAGGCCTATGCACCATGGTTTTATTTCATGAAAAGTTCGCAAATGTACGACAAACATTACCTTTTTTGTGCTCAGTCCTAATTTTAACTTGGACGCGGAGTCAAATCCTATTGTGATCGGCTTATCATTATACTACCGATTACACCTGAAGCGATTCACCCTATTCTATACAATTGTCGCAGCCCAAAACCATAGAGGGACGGGCATATGAGGTTGGATCGACTATAGTCACAAATGAAGTATGTTTGGACGTCTACAATGTCCGCATAAAATCATTTTCTTAATGTATGTCAATCAAAATTTCCGAAAATTTCAATCGCCGATGACTCAAAACGTGAATTTTGTTCATTCGCTTCTTTGTAGAATCAGTGACGATATTACACATAAATCATACTATGATGCCAAAGACTTCCTGTGACTTTGGCCTAATTTTAAATACATTATATTTTTTATCAACATTGTGTTAAACTTACCATATTACATGAACATAATCATTGGACTCACACTCATTGATTTTATAACCACAAAGGTGACGAATAGATCAACCAGCTTGCATTCAGAGGGGATTAATGTGTTTTCTTGTGGTTACTTTAAAGGTCCCAGGCAATGAGATGATAAAACCAACTCCAAATCTTTATGGGACATTCCATTCCAATAAACAGGGCCAGAAAAAAGAATACACTACTAGTGACATCATTAGTAAAACTATTGATTTTCAGTCAGTGTCATGAATATATTCACACCAGTCACCTGGAATTTTCTATTACTCTCTGAAAAATCAATAGTACCACAAATGATGTCATCACCAACCCAAATATTGAATGCTTTCTGGTCCCTCCTTGTAGACTTGACACAAACCACATCAATTCTATTTGCATTTCCTGGGACCTTTAACGCTGTAAACGTAGATTGTCTGAGTCTTCTTAATTTTTTGTCATATCTTATTGTTCAGTGTGATTGTTTTTCACTCTTGATATTGCCACTTCATCAAGTAGAACGTCGTCTAGTTCATTACGCGACTGGATTTGTTTCAATAGGCCTATCATGTATAATGCTATGTTGTGTGGGTGTCGCCATGCGATAGTAAGCCCAATGTATATAGTAGGATGGTGAGACGATAAGAATTGGATCAGGTTAGGATATTCCCACACTTACATAAAAATAATCTGTGTGAAGAGTAGAGATCCTAGTGACAAGTAATTCCTTCAATAATTGGAGTCACGAATATAAACATCCCTTCAATAAAAAGACTTATTGAGACACGTTATTTTCAATTAAATATAAAATGAATGACTAAGACCAAGGTAGAACAAAACTACACTTTACACACAACAAATGCTCTATCATATCACACAGAAATCATGATGCCAAAGACTTCCTGTGAATTTTGGCCCGTATTGTAAATACATTATAATTTGTTACGAACAAATGTGTTAAAATTCACTTATATAAACACCGGAACTCATTACTCATGATTTCCTATACCACAAAGATGATGGATAGTTCAAACAGCTTGACAGTCAGGAATCAACTTTTGTTGTGGTATAAACACTGTGAACCAGGTGTGTCTGAATAAAAAACACACCAGAGTGTTTTTACAAAACAGTCCATTTAGACCATAAATGAACTGTTAATGTGATTTGAACCGTAATAATTTTAGTTGAGCGTCAACAACATTACTACGTAAATCAAAAAATGTTGCAGGATTAAAGATGTTATTGATGTTAGGTCCGGGGTCAATTTACGGATGGAAATTTCGGCAAGGGGGGGGGCCACACCCTACGGCAGTATTTCCCGTCATTTTTAGGGTAAATTTACAGAAAATTTCAGATCAATTTAAGGAAACTTTGACAGTAATTTTACAGGAAATTTGTCTCATATTTATGGGAAAAAAAAAATATGTATGTTACAGAATTTCCGTAATAAATTACGGAACCAAAAAAGAAGTCCGGAAATATTGCTGCCAGAATTTTGAATTATTTCCGCCTTAACATTTTTAGAATTTTTATGTTTTTTGTTTTTTTTTTATTGTTTATAAAACAGATTTTTTCCGTAAAATGTTATGGATAATCTGTTTTCTTAATTACGGAAATTTTAAAGTGTATCGTTATAGCTCTATCCCCCTTCCAGTGTACGACGCGCTAGTCTCATACCTACTTTATGTTATTGACCTTAATGCAATCACTATACTATACCATAGATTTGTTGGTGTTTTAGATGAAACAATCTAATCGAATAATTTCATGTGTTGAAAAAATGAAAAGAAATGCATAGTAAACTTGTGTTTGTGAGAATGTAACAATATCATTGCCTTTTTTTGTTAACTTAATGTACAGTTTCCTGATTATTTCAACTACGTACTAATCAATTAACGTCGGACTAAGAATTTCGAATATAATTTTTTAATTATATTAATTAAAAATAAGTCAACTAAAACTAAAGATAGTCAACCTAGAATGCTCATTCCAAAGTTTCAGATGAATCGGATTTTCTCAGTTTTTCTTGCAGTATGCAGTAGTAAACAGTTTTGTGTATTATAACAGTGCCATAGGAGACTGTGTAGGCCCTATACTAAAATTTCCGGTCCGGAATTTTAAACCAAGATCTGTGATTTCTCTATATGAAGGACTTCGATTTGAGCTTAGCGATTTCACACAGAGATTAGCATATGGACAAGCATTCTGTACATGCAAAAAAACACAATTTGTGTTGAAATTGAGGGCGCCTCACGGGCATCTCTGAGTCGGCCTTTAATCTATTTATACAAATGTACAAAACTGATATGACAAGTCCAAACACCAATGACCTGTGCAGAGCAAGAAAACAAGATCTTCCATAGGATATTGCTAAGAGTTATTGAGTCCCTTAGTGGAATCGAGTGTATCTATACTGTATCTATACCTGGATAACTGTCACATTGAAGAGGTCAAACAGTACTTACCTTGGAAAGGACAGTGATTGAGTGATGGTGACTTACTGCCTGAAGATCAGAAGGAGAATTGGACTAGGCGGGCAGCCTTTGAAAAGTGGAAAACATCATGAAAAAAGAAGAACAAGTATGGAGTTAAAAGCGCAAGGTGTTCAATTGCATACATTCTTCCTTGTTATGACATACGGCAGTGAAACGTGAGCTTTGATAACAACACGATGGAGATGCTTTGCAGCTTGCCAGAGAAAGATGGAGTGAGAATCATGCCTTGGCATAGACGTCAGATAAAAAGAGAAATTTCCTGGATCCGATGTCACAGACAGAGAGTTACTGACCCCCCATATTATCGCCTGCATTAGGAGTGCCAATCATAGATGGGCAGGCCACGTGCTAGAATGCAGGATAACAGAGTGGACCATCAGAGTGACAGATAGTGGGACCCCCGAAGAATGGACCAGAAAGCCAGGACGTCCAAAAACCAGATGGAGAGACGAAATGACAAAACAACTTGGTCCATGTTGGACAAGAAATGGCTAAAGATAGAGATTGTGGAAACATTCTAGGGAAGGGGTTCTCCAACGTTAGTGATCAAGGCCCTGGAACAGGATACCTGGATTACAAGTGAGTGTTGAAAACCTTTTTCATTTATATATGAGGAATATTTGGGGTAAGAATTGTGTGAACATTTATATGCCAGTCCACAATAAATTACGGTTATATTGATGATTGCGACTGAAATCTCACTTCATTACTTTCATTTAATGCTATAGCCAGTATATAGTACATTAACGATATATCTTGCTTAAATCCAGTGGAATGGAGGAAAAAAGAGGTGTTGCTTACAACATTTGTCATATCTTGCTATTTTTCAGTCGTTTCTTTTCATTTTTCAACACTTGGAAGTATATTAGATTTGCTTCTTACACGTATAAAACAGCACCAATCTATGATCAGGGTATCCATGTCAAGGTCATCTCCAAGCTTGCACCAATTATGTTTGATTCACGTTACAATGAAAAAAGTTATAATTTGAAGATTTTTTGATTTTCGCATTCTTTTCAAACAATATGCCATGGTTATTCAAATTATAAAGCTCAAAGACGCTTCTCTAAGGACAGGCCCTATCGTGTGGGTCGGTTTCCAACGGTGACCACACCCTTTCTGTCCATTCCTTATATCAAACTTATGAATTCGACAACCTTAACGGAATAAAACCACATTGAACCGTGTGGTTATTCGTTAAATTTCATTAAGGTTCCGAAATTCATAGGGTGTCAGAAAAGTATTTATTTATTTTATTACCTTTATGCACCTTACAAGAACTTCAAAAACAGATGTGTGGTGCAAAAAAGGGTGAACCCCTAACAGGGCCGAGGCACAACAAAGCGGGGACCTAAACCAACCTCAAAATAAAAAGGAACAAAGATTTTAGGTACAAAAGTACACATACATAATGCTAAAAAAAGTAAAATATAATAAAATTTTATAAAGAAATTACAAATCAATCAATAGCGTTTATAAGCACAAAATATATTGCACAAGACGAGCCCATACTGCTTAAGTAATGACTAAATGTATGAATTGTTAGCTAGGTAATGGTTCAAGAAGACAAGATTAAACTGGGGAAATGTATGAAGATTTCTGAAATTGGGAGGGAGGGCATTCCATGAATGGTAACACGGTTAACATAGGTTGCCGAAGCTATTTTATTAGTACGGAATCTGTTTGGAATGATAGTGGAAGCGTTTGTGGATCTCAAATTGTGATGACAGAGTTACGAAACTTAATTTTGTATGGAAACCGATGAATGTCATATTTTGAAGACTTGAAAAAGAAGGCAGATATTCTTTAAATTTACCCGATTATCAAGGCTGAGGCGATCGAGCTCGTTTAGACGATCCTCATATGCGGCAGACCTTCTCAGGATGAATTTGGTTGCTGTCTAGAAACTTTTCAAGGAGCTGATGAGGCCCTTTTTCTGGGGATTCCAGATTCTCGGACCCATTTCCAAAATGGGTCTGACATGAACCAAATAGAGAATTTTTCGGGTTAAATGGATCATAAATATGACAGGTGTGCCCGCATCAAACCTAATGACGGTTTAGCTTTCAAATATATGATTTATATAAGGTTCCAATTCATATTACTCGTAACTTAAGATACAAAGATCATTCTGATGTCAACAGATTGCAAAATGTGATCACAAAGCTTGTGTAGTTAACGGGGCAAAAATGATGATGTTTCCGGGTTTTGAATGTAAAATAACACACTTTTTGGCATAAAATCAAGTCCCATGTTTAACACTCCAATTAAAAAGAGCATTAAAGTCTTTTTGCAGAGCAAGTTGGTCACAAATGGTGGAGATGGTTTGGAACATTTGAATCATCAGCCAAAAGACCAATTTCTGTGCAAGATGAAACACAGGAGGGCATATATTAATAAAAACCACAAAGAGTAAAGGGCCCAATATGGAACCCTGTGGGACGCCGGAGGTGACTGGAAGGCCACTCAGAATCAAGCACCGATTATGACCACCCTGGCGTCGACCCTCCAAGATATCATGGAACAGGCACGAGTTTGCCACGATACCGCCACACGAGCTTTCAATAAGCAAGAATGATTTTGTCGGAATCAAATGTCCTTTGAGAAGTCCAGGTATACCAACATTCAGTGTCACACCAAACGTCCGAGTTAGAACAAGGTGTGAGAAAATCACACTAGTTGTGGAATGCAAGAACGATTGGGTATAAAACCAGGCTGAATCGGACAGGAGATGGAAGGTTCAATAAAAGGGAGACCGTTCTTGTGGATGCAACGCTCAATCTGTGGCGACCAGGCTAAGCCCAGAGAAATCGGACGTTAATTTTCAACGCAGCCATGTCACCTTTTTTGTATGGTCAGAAAAGGGTGTCACCTTATTGAAAACACCACATCGTGTATATCATATCAAGCCAGTGCAAAACTGGAACGCCACTTAAACATAATACACCACTTCGTATTAAAAAAAAAACGAAGCTCAAATCTAATCAATACCACTTGATGATCAAATTCCAAGCAATTAGTCACGAGACATCGCACATGACACAGTAACTTCACAGTCGCCCTTATCAATTGCTATAGATGCTGGCAGTCAAACGCCAATCAATCAAACAAACAGGGAATGATTACTGAATCGTACGACGAAAAAACACCATTAACCTTAACGTTATTAAATATTGTAGACCTCCTACAATTATTGAACAGTAAACACTTTACTAATTGCGCAGAGTTCAGTTACTTTTACTTTACACGCAACTATTCTTGTTATACATATAGTAGCTTTCAACATAAGTCAGACCTCATAAAAGTTTTAGGCCTGTTCATTCACTGCGAGAGGGAAGAGAATTATTTCGATGGCACAGGTAAAAAAGTTATGGTACTCATACAATGTGTAGTAAAGTCGCTAATAAATAATACATGTAGGCAACCAAAAATTAATTATTCAACATCTTAAGATAGCTTAAATGTTTGAATTGAAGTATCAGGCTGAAAACACTAGCAATTATTTAATTAAACGTTATTATTGACCACAACTTACCTTTGAAACTGCAAAATATCATTCCTTGATACAGCATTGGAGACAATAATGGATTGTGACGATCAATGCACACTAACACATAGTTTTTGTTTGGCCTTCAAAACTGGGCAACCTTGTATTAAGAGATTAGCGCAAGCGGATTTACATCTCGGTCAACCATGGCATAAGTGCATTCTAACCTTAACAGGCCATTGAAGAACTGAATGCATCAGAATCCAGTAAGCCGATTCTCTACAGGGACTTTGTAATATGGACACAATATGTTTAGAAATGGCACAAAGGCTAGTCTCCGCATGGGACGGGGGATTGAACCCATATCAATACCATCCCTATCGGATTATGCGTGGAGTCTCACTTAATTTGAAATCTAATAAAAAATTGTGTATGGTGAATTTTACGAAACTATCATCATCAGTCATTTAGTTCTTCATAAATTTCTTTCGAAGAATGTTTTTTTATTGTTTCAGTGAAAATGAATGAAAGATGCACGTGTTCAGATTAAATACTCAGAATTTAACAATGTTCGTATTTGTATTGAGGAATATGCGATAGCTGTTTAGGGGGAGACTCGGATTGGTTTGGTTGGGCTCGAAACCTTATCCCCGCCCCGTCTAAGGGTCATTGGTCAGGACCCCCAACTCCCCCCCCCATTTGTAAGGATTTGCTTCAAATATATACCCATTTGGGGAGAAATGGGACCATGTCTAAGGATTTCTGATGAACAAATATCCCCGCTGGAGCAGCACAGCCCTGGTATCTTTAGTATACACGGGAACCAGATATATGTCTATACACTTGTAATTCGCCAATGAAACGTTAGATTTCAAAGATTTGGAATCGCGGGTCAATAGTTCTTAGAAACCAAGAATTTTTGTGCAGCCTTCTTAATGTATGGTCCCTGTGGCCTGCTGCCAAAGTACTACCATTACCCCATCATTACCATGACGCAGCTTGCTAAACAGTGTCACACACCTTAAAGCGACATAATGGCATAAACATATTCAGACATAATGAAAAGGACCTTACTGAATCACTTCCACAAGTTTGAAAACAATTTGGAGGTTTTACATCTGTAAAAACAGGGAAAACAGGAAAAGTTCCAGAGGGGGGATGTGGCATTTCGTTGCAATTTCTGGAAAAAGGATGCTGACATGACTGCCAGCATTTACCAAACTTGAAAAGCATGCTGTCTTAGCTCACAGACCATTGCTTAAATTGTATATGTGTCTAATAATCCCGGCTAATCCATCTTTCACGTGCCAGATCAATATCTTACTACAACTAAAGTACCATGCCTGAATCCGGGTCTTAATGCTTTTGATTGTGTCACAAAACATGCTAGAATACCCTTTCAATTCTGTCAGGGATTCAACACCTTGGTTGCTGTTCCAGAAATTGCCCAAACTGCCACCTTCCCTCTGGAACTCTTCCTGTTTTTTACTGTTTTTTACAGAATGATAACATTCCAAATTGTTTTCAAACTGTGGAAGTGATTTCATTAAGGTCCTTTTCATTATGTTCTGAATATTTTTTTTATGCCATTATGTCGCTTTAAGCTCTACAGAAAAATGAAGAGTCGTAAACTTTTTATTTTTCCCTGTCTAAAGACGAGTTAAGATTAAATCATGGTGTTTCGAGCAGGTTTTAAACCATCTTTGAAGAACATAGAACTTGAAATATCATTTCAGACCTTACCAAGCAGTACACAAAGAAGGTGCAGTAGTATATTGCCTCGCGTCTACTGGGTTTCGTAAGCGGTACGGCCACATGGTCACACGTAGACAAACACAATCAAAGCAAAAATCACGTTTCTACATAATTTAATAAAAAAAAGCATTTAATACTAGTCATGCCTCAAATATATGACCTGAAACTGAAAGGATAGAAAAAAATATGAGTTATTATAATCACTAATGGTACGGTGTATCCCAAATGTCTCTAGAGGAAATTCTGACCAGCACCGCAAAAATTGAGGTAGCAGTATTTGTCTTGTTAGATTAAGTAATTTCCCCCCTTAAACGCAATGCTAGGGTCTGGGTCCTTAAAATAGCTGCATGGATAACGGAAGCTTGCATTGAACACTACAGCTTTAAATGAATATTATAACCACCAAGGGTAGGTGGTTATAATACATTCCCAAATTTTGACTTGACGACTTTTCAAACCAATTTGGTTAATTCATCCAACCCATTTGGGCCCCGTGTTATCAAATCTTGACAGCACAGAAGAAATAACTTAGTGTGACGATGTCTATCCAAAAACGTCACGTCCACACCAACCAAAATAACTGTAAAAAAATTGAAACCGCCCCTATTAAAAAAACCGCAAACATGGTCTCAAAGCCTGATATAATGTGATGGCATCAAAAGTTCTCACAAACAAGCTGTCTTTCGTGCCACCATTGATCAACATAACCCCCTGATTTTAGATTTGGGTGTGAATCCAAGATTGACAGTACTTTGGGGCTACATATGAATTGTTTCCTCCTAGCAATTACAGTGTTTATCGGAAGGACCGTAATAAAAATGGAGTGGGGTGTTTTTAGCGACCAAGGACTCCCTAATAACATCTGCCGAGCCGGAATTTGATGAAGACTGTGAAATTGTTTGGTGCTAATATCCAATTTAGGTCAATTCCAAACCTCTGATGTTTAGTTATTATAGAACTCCACCTTTTAAAGTTCAGTCTTTGGATCCCCTCCTGGCTTCAGTTGATAAAGTTTTCAATAAACTACCAGACAAACACCCAAATTTAATAATTGGTGGTGATTTTAACTTACCGGACATAAACTGGGGAGATTGGCTACCAAACAATTATAAGACCAAAGCTATACATACAAAATTCATTGACTTTTTGATCAACAACCTCATTGTCTCAATTACACATAAGGTACAATACCAGCGTCAAACAGTGTCCCTAGATTTATAGTGACATCAAAACCCAAACCTTATCGGACCATACAGGTGATACCAGGTATCTCAGATCACTGTATAGTTTGGTTTGATATCAATATGAAGCCAGTTACAAAAGTAGCCCCAAAGAAAGGTTTATCGCTTTGATAAAGCTGACCTACCATTTGCAATCAGAAGTTAAAGATTTTGTTCATGAATTTTCTATCATCTATCCAGAAAGGCATCATGACTTCTAACTGGGACCAGATTAGAGACGGTTTATCCAAAATTTTTGAGGATTGGTTTCCATCCAAACTGTCCAAAGGTAAACAACTCTACCTGGGATAACCCCAAACTCAAGCGTATGATGAAGAAACGTGATAACATTCTCTAAGCTCACAAAATCACGGAACCCAAGTGATTGAAGTTGACAATCCTACCGGAATTACACTACCAATGCATTCGCAATGCCCATCGTGAATTAATGTGCAAAATGTTATGGGGAAAAATATGAGATCAAACTCCAAGAGTTTTTGGTCATATGTTAAACTCACAAAAAACTGAGAACCTTGGGGTCCCAACACTTAAGACCAACAGAAGATGTGGTGCAGTACTGATTACGACAAGGCGGAGGGCGTTGAACACTCCGTTTCAGTGCGTTTTCAATCAAATCCCACCACCACCAGACAGCTGATATTGAACGGCCACTCACCTTTTTCCGTCTATATCCACCTAACCTTTAACCATAGAATCCATCTAAAGCATGTGGCCCGGATGAAATGTCGCCTCGTTTTCACCTTCAAAATTGTTGCCAATGAATTGGCTCCAGAATTAACATGTTTGTTTCAGCAATTATACGACCAGGGAATTGCTCCCACACAATGGCGTCAGGCTTAGTTACGGGGGCCAATCTCACCAAAGGTGGTCAAAGCGGATCCCGTCAAACTACCGTCCGATATCCCTGACTGCGTGTGTTGTAACATCATGGAGCACATAATCCTCAGCATGTTGCGAAAGCATCTCTAGTTCTCTAAATATTAATTGGTGAACAGCAATGGCTTTCGTGATTGCCTCCTCACTATAACACAACTCATTACCTCCGTCAATGACTGGACACAAACCATTAACCAGAAAGGCCAAACTGATGTTCCTATTCGATTTTATTAAGGCTTTTTTGTGAACAGGCCTCCCCACCACCATCTGTCTTCTAATTAGGTAATTATGGCTCGGAAACACGCTGGCAGGGATACTAGCTTTCTTTCAATAAAAACAGGCTGTGTCTGTCAAGGTACTCATTCAGGTTGGGTTGATGCCACCACAATCAAGGTAGTCCCACAGGGTTGTCTTGGGACCGGTTCTTATTTCTTTATATAGCAATGAAGATTAATGAACACATTCATCAAAAATCAAGCTCTTGCCGATAACAGTATAATGTACAGAAGTCAAGAACTCAGACGACAGTGCCTTCAGAAAGATCTGGATATCCTGGCCGAGTGGTCTGGAAGTGGGTTAAAGTGCACACGAGATTTCAAGTTTCCCATATTTCTGTGTATTCAGTGATTTCATATAGAGTTAGCATGCAATAGATTCCCTAACCTTTTATTTGCTGCAAAAATAACTTGAAATGAAAAAGAAGGTGATTTTATTTCTTATATTTCAATGAAAAACATAGTTTGATGTCGTATTTGCTCCTATAGAAAAATTAGAAATTTCCAAAATTTTTTAGGTTTTTTCTTTTTTTAATTTTTAAAATCCTTTCAGATGGTGAGATTTTTTATAGAAGCTTACCAAACCAGTACAAAAATCAGAATTTTTCATCACATTTTTTAGGGACAACCCGTATTTGAATCTCCGTTGCCCTTTAATGTATTTTAATTAAAGAAATTTTAAAAATGTTTGAGATTTTTTTACTAGATTTACTAGATTTAATAAATAGACATTATTGGGGGAAAGAATTAATTTCCAACATCATGAATCTGGGAGTCACAATTCTCATGACCTTCGATGGAACAACCACGCTCCAAGATTATTAAAAGCTAGGCGTACACTAGGTCTCTTACGGAGAACTTTTGTCTCCTGTCAATGTCAAAGATAAAGCTTATCAGCACTCGTCAACCCCATATTGAGTACGCTAGTGAGTACTGGAACCCTTGCAACATTAAGAATAAATAGATGGAACAGGTTCAAAGAATCTGCTAATTGTTTCTCTCAGATTATCGCGACATACCCATGTCACCCCTCTCATTAATCCACTTAACTGGGACCCGTGGCATACAAGGCGTCCTCGTAACATCTTGCAATGTTTTTTAGAATCCACTATGACTGGTAAACATTCTCCACCATATGTTTCCAGAGGCAACACACCTTCCAGCAGGTTGGACTGGAGGTTGATCATCCTTTGAAAATATGTGAGCCCAGTCATCCCTACAATTCATGCTATAAATATGCATTCTCCCAGCGAGCAGTGTCCATTTGGAATAGACTTTCCCACCAGCAGCAGTCCCCCTGCACATCAGACGTCTTGTTCCAGTATTCCAAGTGTTGTCAAGCCCCAGCCCCGGTGAGTAGGGAGTTCAGCCACTTCATGGCCTAAACGATATCCTTTAATTATTTCTATTGTTGTATATAGTGCACACCTTGTTTCTCTTGGACTTTGTTCATTTTTTGCATCCCCCTGTTTTGGTAAAAAAAAAAATTTACGCGTCTGCTGGCTGTCAACGTCATTTGCACCTTCATCCCAGTTTATCGCTGAGTACAAGCTGTTTTAGGGATTATTCTTTCTACCAAGAACCAAGAACCAAGGGGTCGTCTTACTTTCAATCTGAAGTAAATTTATCGTTTCCCAGCTTTTCCCCTTCATTTGCCGACAACGATCTTGGGTTTGAAGAACTAAGAACTAAAATCTGAACCTTTAGGCAATTATGAAAATAAGGACATTGACCAGTCTCAATGGTTTACGGGGACATTCCACAACTCTAAATGATTTTGTTGTTTTGTAGTTGTGTGTGGCTAAAGCATTCAGTGATTTGCTAAATTATAACATCGAAAAAATCATCAAAAGCACTCTGTAACAAGTACGGATACCCTAACCTACCCTGCCAAATGATTAAACACGAAGCACCATAATAAGCCACAAAATGGAATTTTAGTCATTGCTGTCCGTACGGACACTTACTACAACACATAGAATCAGATTCATATATTGAACAATGCCAGTTTTTCCTTATCTGGAATGGTTCAGTTGAAAAGAGTAACATATGAGGAAAGTTCTGCAGACATATCCTTCAATTTTAAGCTATGACTTGTAAATTTCCAAATATTCTTAGGCGTGAATCACTGCTAGGGTTCGTTAAGCCCCATTGGACAAAATACTTGATTTACACACAAAAAATATCTGAGTTTTGGCTATTCATTTCTGGGTAAAAGCAAGACAAATAGGCAAAATCCTCAGTTTGGACCCCAAAAATGGGTCGATATAGATATAATATAGCTATAGATAGATAGATATATATATATATATATATATAGATAATAGATCTATATATATATATAGAGAGAGATGATATATATAACATCAGTAGTAAACAGTTATTATTTACAGGTGACTATCTTGGAATTAAAGATGGCTCAATCCCATTACAGGAGAGCAGTTAAAAAAATTACAAAGTATAGACCTCTGGAAGGCAACCGCTACTCGAGTTTACGGCATCCCCTCACTTACGATCTCAGGGCATCCGATCTTCAGACGGATCTGAAGACCGTCGGAAGATCGGATGCCCTGTGATCGTATGAGGGTATGCCGGAAACTCAGAGTAGCGGTTGCCTTTCCAGAGGTCTATACTTTGTAATTTAATTTAATTATATAGATATATATATAAGAAGCTATTGGTCACTATTTCCTGATTATTTACCTCTCCACAGGAAGAAAAGTCAGTACTCTCTAAAGGTCTTAAATTCATAACCTACCAATCCCACAACCGATGAATTTAAAGTACGATGTGGACGTGGACCCCTTCTTCAGACTCCCTCTCGCTTGATAAGCCCATTTTCCACCACGAAAAGTACAGGAGATGGAGGATATCCCACACCATCCCGAACCATTCGAGAAGAGCTGCAGGCCTAAGAAGTCCTGAACTGGACACCGAACCAGGGGGCGACTCGTTCTTGATGACAATGACACCATCGATAAAGCTAAAAGCGAAGTCATCAATCAACTGCAGAGGAACGTTACGTTAAGAGCAACATCACAGGTCCCCTACGTCATGCTCTCAATTCTCTAAGTCCCTCTTCTTTCGTGACAACAAACAACATTGTAATCAAGCAGGCAAGACAAAGGAGAGCCGTGGTTGTCTGGCGGAAGGACTATTAACCTCACCCGAAGCTAATCAGACAACTTCGGATGGCTCATCATACAAGCTACTTAGAAAATGATCCGACTACAAGCACCAAAGTCCTCATCAAGGCCTACAGTACATGACTTCAGCAAAAATGAAGAAACTCCCGCCCAACTACGAACTCATCAACCAAACAATCCACGTACTTCGCATTTTAATATGCGCCCATATACACAAACCGAATAACCCGGGACGACCCATCGTATCAGCACATTATCTGTCCGACCCCATGATCTCACATATCTTGATGTGTCCACAGAACCATGGTGGACGCTCTGCCTAACCTACGGTGGAAAGATGTCAATCCACATGGCGCCTTCACATCTTGATAGCTTCAAATTCAAGGAGATGACGCTTTGGTTTTTACTATGGAGGGTCTCCTCTCTCTACACAACAATCCCACATATGGCCGTACTTGAGCGCTTGATGAAGCAGTTCCTGGAACTTCGGACCATCAAGTCTCCACCTACTAGAACTCCCCTACGTCTTGCTGAACTGTGCTCAGCTCAATCATTTCCACATTGAGATAATCATTATCTTCATCTTAGGGGCGTAAGTGCCATGGGAACGAAATTCGGCCCAGCCTTTGCCTGCATTTTCTGGGGTTTGTTGAACAGAAAATTTGCATTCCACAAAGACCGTTCCAGATTCTCTTCGTGCGATATATCGACGATTACTTTTGGCCTACCAAACATCTTGCACGCGTGCTGAGTTGGAATCATTCATATGATCACGTGAACAGTTTTTCCCAACCCTGCTCTCAAGTTCACCTGGGACATGCTTCGGAAGACAAATCACCTTCTTGATCTGGCTGTGTCATTAAAATGCTCAACCCTCCTTGAGCACGTCCATCCACTACAAGACCACAGACGCTCATAACTACTTACTACACTCATCGCGCCATCACCTAACTGTAGAATCAATTCCGTATTCACAGCTCTCGGTTTGCGCCGCCTTTGGCAGCGTCCGATGATACTTCAAGAAACAAGCTGATCAGATGACTGAGTTCTTTTCTCAAAGGCATATCCTGCCGATACAATTCAGAACGCCCGTCCAAGCGAGTATCAGCTAGTGATAGTAGATGAAAGCTACTCGAATCAGCTGACAAAACAAGATCATGATAGGATACCCCTCGTCATCTCGTATCATCCATCTAACCTTCCCATCCGGACATTCTCGTCAAACACTATGAGACACTCAGCAAACGCAACCACGAAATACCTCTTTGATAAAACCACCAGTTGTCGCATTCAAGAAGAGAACGGACCTTGCCACTACTACCACTACCAACTACCACCCTCGCGTCCGTGCAGCATTTCCAGATCCCCGACATCTTGCAAAAGGCGCCAAACCCTGCAATCGATCGCCGTCTTTGTGGACCTGCAAGTATGGGCCGGGGGGGCAAAAAAAAAAAAAACAAAAAAAAAAAATGTCACCCAATGTCACGGACCAAGGGACATCCTATCAACCATCGATTTTCCATGCACCGGCAGAGCACAATCATTTAATGCCTCGTCCTGCTAAGATGTCACATGGTATATATTGGGGAGACAAGAATCTGCCTTTCAATCAGATTTTCAGCTCATGTAAGATCTATCAAGAAGAAGCAAAATAATGCCGGTTGCAACCACTTCAATTCATAACAGCCATACCTGGATGACCTTTCAGTCACCGGGTCATGTCTACTGAAGGCAACACCGACCATCAACGGCACAATTGCGAACAGCTGGTCATCACCAGTTGGGAACACTTGCCCCTAGAGGCATGAGTATCATGTTCAATGCTTATAAATAACTTTTTCGTTTGTGTTTATGGTTATATGCGTGCATACATTTGCGCGTTTGCGCTTCGCGCCGCTTCACCGCGCGCCGCATTTTCACGCCGCGCTTGCGCGATGTTTTTGCCACGCGCTCCATGTTTTGCCGCTTTCTTTTCACGCCTTAAGGTTTAGGAAGGATAATTAAATAATCGCCGATTTTCTTCATTTTTTTGATATATGTATTTTAATTGATGTGTGACAAACTGAATAAAAATGGGGGGTCCCGACTGCGTTTTGAGCTATGGGCTGTTCAAAAAGTGTATTTATTTTCACAATTTTGTACAGAGCTCTATGGGAAAACCCGAAAATGTTGCCGTTTTTTCCGGCATATAAATAAATCGATCGATTTTTGAGTTTTCTACTTATTTTAAGGAACCTTTATAAGATCTTTTCGGCGCACAAATAAAAACTGGGTGTCAAACCCGGACTTAGTTTTTCGAGAAAAACGACGAATAGGCCTAAAAATTGCAATTTTCGCTCCAAGTGCGTCCCCTGTTTACAGAACAAAGCGCAGCTTACCTGCGTATTGACGCACATAAATAAGCGCAAACCCATCCCAAGTATTTTTCTGGTACCGTTCGCAAGAGAATAGTTTTTTTTTTTGACAGCAGGTGGTGAGTGGAGTGAGTGAGTAGTACCTAGTCCTATTTCTATGGAGTGAGTATGACTGAACGCATCGCTAACATTTTTGTTCAAATTAAGCAAACAGAGCTGTGTAAAATATAGGCCTACAAGAAAATATAAATTAGGTAATTCAGGGCATGCCGGGGATCTTGAATAAAGATGATTCATTTTTTCGATAAACTTTCTCGCACATCATTCATACGTTTCCTAAAATATTTTCACATATTTTAAGAACTGGAGTATTTGTCACATAAAAACTGTAATGAACACACGTGGTCAAAATGTTTGTTCAAGGTGTTACATTTTGGCGTTCTGAAAAAATTTACAGTGATCAGGCAAACGGCAACAGACGTTTCTAACATTTGTTTCCGTGAATCTGTCAATAAAACCACCAAATTTAAGAAACTGCATGTTATGATCAGGGTCCTACCTCGGCTGTGGGGTCAGACACTCCAATTCGTCAATAGGGTTAACATCCGTTGGCAAAAGTGGGCCAACGCATTATTAAACACGTACAAAGACCCAACTACTCCCCGACACATCCATCTTACATGTTTTGTGTCGTTATTAGCTGTTATTTTTCGTTTTTAATGTCGGTACACATGGGCGGTTTGTCGGTCAATCGATTACCCTTACAATACCACCAAAACCCACCCACCCACCCCGCACCCACATCTATGAAAAGTGATTCGGGACTGCCCCTGGAGGTGATTACAAAAATTGGTTATTTACAACGCGACACATGAAACGAGGCAAAAACTACAACTAACAAACGTCAACATACTACTGCGGTGAACTTCACCTGTCCTGCATCACGCGCACCTAAGAAAGATCTCCTACGCTCTGACCGCGAGTGCGTAAGTGTCAAGCGCAAAACTGACCCAGTACGCAGAATTCCTTTTCTCTCATTAATCCTCTATAAACCCTTAAGCATAAACCCCTCTCACTCTCGTTAACCTGATGAAGGGGCATGTGCCATCGAAATAGTGTTTGTATTTGCCTAATATCACTGTCACAAAACTTTTACGGATTTGACTCTATATATTATATATATATAATTATAATATGTGTGTTTGAAGAAAATGATGACAGCGCGGACGTAGGGCATTATTAATCGGAAAATGAACTTGCACTCTCACTTTCCACATAGTTTGTAATTTCCTTCTGGCATGTAATTCACAAGAGGTTTAAGTTGCTCCAATCTCTCCATATATATAATAGTACAACTGTAAAAAATTTCCTTTCCGTAATTGACAGAAATTTCTTTCTGCCGCAGTATTTCCAGTCATTTTTAGGGTAATTTACAGAAATTTTCTGTCAATTACGGAAATTTGACAGTAAATTTTAGAAATTGTCTCATATTATTGACAAAATGTGTATTTAACAGAATTTTTTCCGTAATTTAAATTACGGACCAAAAAAAAAAAAGTCGGAAATATTGCTGCAAAATTAAAAAAAAAAAAATTTCCGTAAATTAACATTTTTTATGTTTTTTTGTTTTTTATTTTTATTGTTTTTGTAAAACAGATTTCCTTTAATTTACAGAAAATCTGTTTTCTTAAATTAACGGGAAATTTTTACAGTGTATATATATTATATATATATATATATATATATATATATATATATATATATATAATACATATATATATTATATATATAATATATATTATTATAATAAACCACAAATTGAATGATTTTTAATTGGTTTGGTTCAAGAATTTGGTATGTCCAAAAACAAGAGTCCATATATTCAAATTACACACAATTTTATACTAAGAGTTCTCTAGTGTCTTGTGTTGAACCGTTTGCAGTTCAACGATGACATGTCCTCCCGCGAAACTCCAAAATGACAAGCGCATAACGTTCACATAAATATCCATGGTAATATTCCATGCGATCTTCTGAGACTTGAAAGTAATTTTGTCCAGCCAGTTCAAACGACAGGTTTCCCTCGACGACCTAATTTTTTTCTGCAATACAATCCATGTATCTACCACCATCAGTCTGTCCGCTAATGTCCCTCATATAGGACCACGAACTGGAACCCCTTTTTGATTCCAAACTGAAGCTCTTCTGGCTTAAAAGACGGACAGCAGACACTTTCGCTATCAAGCTCCGCCGGCATTCATATTATTAAATCCTGGCAAGATGTAAAGCTCAAATCTGACCATCATTGTAGATTAAAACTAGCTATAAATAACTATACTGTCAAGCTTTCCTGGATATACTACTGCTGGGGAATCAACACTTTTTTCAACTCTGCTATCATACCATCATTTCACAAAGTTTCCCAAGTCTTAAAATAGAAATTACAACACATCATCTAGACATAAGCTAGCACTGTCAAATCAGTTTCACAAAAATTACATCATCTGAATTGCATCATTTTCACATTATAACTTCCTGGTGAATTACCTATTTTCAACATGTTTTGATCTCCAAAGCATCAACAATTTGACTCAGTTTCTAAACTTACAATCTTGGGGAATTCCCAAGACCATTCACCTCTCTTGTGGCATCTATCTAGTTATAACAAAAGGTGCATATCGCAACATAGCACTAGGGGAATTTCCCTATTCCTGTTTTCAACACAAACAAAGTAACTTTTCCGTGCGAAATCTTTTTTCAGCAATAACATTGAAAATCAAATTAATATCTTAATCAAATTGGGAGGCTATTAACACTATACACGATACCAAATTTTAGCTCCAAATTATCACCATCGGGTGTTTTATTAGCAACACATCAGATTATGGGGTTGCAACAATACTCTTATTGAGCTGTGTTATAAAAATACCTAATTGGTTAGACGAAATTTCCACCTTTTTTATAAATTGCGATTTAGTGACAACATGTTCGTACGATTAAAAAATTTGAACATTTGTGAATATTAGATACGTGATAATATGATTTATACAAATGCCAATCAATGTTCTGAAGTGATATGAAGACAATAAAATAGATTCAAACACGTTTGTGATGATTAATATTACATTATTTTCACTTCAAATTAAAGTTTCTTAGTAGAGTAACTCAAAGTTCCTTGTCTACTTAAATTGTCAATAATTACTTTACTTACCTTCTGATATGTCCTATTTGAGCATTAGAATTCTGTTCCAACACATCCCAAATGCTTGCTGTAAGACTGATTAATTGAAGTCGAACACCGTATATCAGTACAAGCAAAAACTGTCGCTATAGAAACTTCATCAAATTGTATCATGCACGGTAATCATCCGCGTCACGTGGCAGCGTCATAATCCACCGTTGTTAAAAATTTTGAGAAGTACCATTTATCAACATAAAGATTGTTTAAATGGATCCTAGTCATAATTTCGAAAATAGAATTAAACGGTAAACATGCACTAAATTCACATTAAATACGTCTTAGTCTGATGTATTTAAAGAGTAAGGTTTGGGATTTCATCGTCTTCTGTCATGGTCTCAAATAATAAAAACGTTAATAGTATTTGCCATACCCTCTCAATTTTTTTTATAACCCGACTTCGAAAAAAAATGAAAAAAGAAAAATTGGTTCTAGTTAGTTTGTTGTCCTCTATGCATGGCCGCTGGATGAAGTAAAGTAAGTAAATGTCATTAATTTTAAAAAAAAAATTACATGTGAAAATATCATTCGCATATTAGCTTTATCAGCTGTTGCATCTCACCTCAACCCCCGATTACAAGTTGCGTAAGATCGAAAATGTCTTTCTGCTATAAATATGTACAACCTAGCTTTTCCGTTATTTATTTTTATAATAATCCTGTAGTCTTCGCAATATTACATTATACATTTCACGAAAACATTACAATAATATAATAATAATACCCGAAATTTTGTAAAGCGCGATTTCCCAAGGATTTCAAAGCGCTGTTGCCTCTTATTATAACGCTGGCCTCGGAAATCGTCACAATCATTTCGCTTTTCTAGGCCGGCAGCTGGCCAATCGCACATCACTATCACCACTTAGATGTAAACATTCCCCATACAGCTCCCCAATTTCGATGGGTAAACGAGGCAAGTTGAGATTAAGTATCTTGCCCATTGGATACAACACGTTGACTACAGCGGGGCTCGAACTCACGATTTACAATGTTTTATGGTCATGAGTCCTGCGCTTATTCTATTCCGCTGCGCCACACGTGCTTTCAATAATACCTACCATTCCAAAATTTTTCACTCATGTAATTTTTGTCATATAATTTCCAGCCCATGTTGCCAACGCAACTTTTAAAGACAGTCACAAGTGGAACCAATGCAGTAATTCCCTCCGCGAAATGACCCTCTGCTATATTTTAAAGACTGACGACAATGTTTCTTTTAACCTTTTAACCCAGCATTAATGCTCCCCTCTTTGAAAATAATGGTCCAGCTGGCACGTTTTTCCGCAAACTGATTCAATCTTCTACAAGTGGTGCGTTTTCTTGTTACTTCCAGGGCGGTGAAGGTCAATAATGTTTCGTTACTGAATTAAGTTTAGTATTTTAGAGGTGGCGCACTTTGCGTTAGATCATGGCGACCCTATCCGCTTAAATCGACTCACTTGGCCCTGTTTACCACCTCATCATCAATTTCATTTAAGGTGATTCCTCATTGCTCGGCCGGAATTATTCAGCTATTACCATTTGAAAGCCTTGTTTAATCGCGATTTTATATGTAACGGTGTCATATTTTTGCTACTCACGATTTGTTACAAGAGCCAAAATAAAATAGTCCTTTCAAGCAACAACACCACTTCAGCGAAGTTCATTATTATTGACTTGGGCGCTGTGAGGTGTGACGTCACCGATTGTGAATCGTCCCTATGCAAGTAAACAAATCCCATTTCGTTTGTATCGCCCCCCCCCCCCCCCCCTCCGCTTCTGCGCTTTCGAAGACATACCATTGTTTTTCCTCTAAAATTTTTCTCAACTAAATCAGATTCTAAGCAAACAGATACATATAACTATCTGTTGAAGTATCGTGTAGATTTGAATGGCTTCTTTTCCCACCAGAAGGCTGTCATTCGGCTTTTTATACATACTGAATTCCTTACTTCACAGTATTGGTGCAATTTGTTATGGTTAACAAATTGTCGCTATTTAAAGTACTTACCTTCATGTTACGCTCGATGAGCCAAGACTTTACCGGAAACCCAATAGCAAAGCCAACAGTGATTTATTACAAAAAAGGGTCAATAACCATAATTGAGTGACTGTTTCCCGGTCTGAGAAAAGTAGATTAAGATATTTTCCGTTACTCCCCCTGATTGCGCCTATACCTCGTGTAATTCCATCGGTTAGCATAACTTAGGTGTAACGTAAATCAATGGAAGAGCCGTGTCTTTATGCGCATGCGGTAGTTTTTGACCACCACCCATGCTCCAGGGACAGGTCTCCCTCGCTAACCTATTTATTTTTTCATGCTCCAGGAGCATGAGTGGTGGTCAAAATCCCACAATTTCGTGTAAACACAGCTGGCCTCTGAGCTCTGCTTGCTACTCAGGATTCATCGTAAGCGGTGAGAATTCAAGCGATTTTTTCACATTTCTTGCACACTTATGAAGCCGGGAATTATAATTACCAATCTACAGAGATCAAGGAACCTCGTCAACCAACATTTATCGCTATATTGGCAGGAGAGGAGGAGCGATTTGGGGTTCATTCCATTGGAAGATGCATTGCGCAACAAGACTTACACAATCGCCTACGTCACACGAATTTGCCAAGGTCAGAGAAGGAAAGCTTAAGCGTATTTTTGGGCGTAAAATCGCAACGAAATATAGGGTTAGTTTTTGGCTTATAGCGGCTATATTATACGATGATTTTTTTGGGAAAAGATATTTTTGGCATCCTGAAGTCATAAGCTTTCCATTAGTATATAGCTTAATATATGCCGTCCGAGCAATGAGGATCACCTTAAACTACCGAACGCACCTCTACACTTTTTGGTACAAAGCTAGAAAATGATATTTTGAGCAACTTTTCTCATCCAACACAAAATATTGGATGGAGATATTTTGAGAAAAAACACTTGAATATTTTAGGGATTTTAAGTTTCAAATTTGCCGTTGTCTTCATCTCTTCAGCAGACCACAAGTAGCTCATTGCACGGGAAGAGGGAGGAAGGGAGTAAGGGAGTGAGGGAGGGAGGGAGAGAGGGAGGGAGGGAGGGAGGGAGGGAGGGCAATCGAGAGGGCAGGCCCGAGGGTGGGAAGCCGAGAGAGGAGAGACAGATGGGGAATTAAGCTGGAAAAAGAGAAAGAGCACCAATAACGCGTTTGATAAGGCGTGATTTTATAGGCAAAACAAAGACAAATGCCAAGAAACCACGAAGTGAAAAAAGCGGCTCCCGCTGGGATTCGAACCACAGGTCTCTCTCACACCGGTGCATACCCATCACGTGCTTATACTGCTGCTTCACGGACTGTTTTGCGAGCTGGTAAACAGAAAGCGAGAACCTTTTGGGCGCTCGCTCGCGGTTTCCACTCATCACCAAGCCCCGAGCTCGGAGTGAAGCAGCCGACACTTGCACTGGTCCGTGCCAACTCGAGAGAGCGCTCTAACCCATTGAGCTACGTGCACCGTCCATAACGAACTTGCCCAAACTCAACATATTAAGTCTGTGACCATAATGTAACTCCACTTTTTGTCAAATTTATCATGACAATCCATTCCGAATTACTTTAGAATAAATCTTTATTATATTAATTAATTAGTGCCCGAAAATTCAACCAGATAATATATAAAATGCTAATTATAAATAAAATATTTAAAAAATAGTACTAAAAAGGGGGAGAACTCGCAAGCTAATAGGCATACATCCTGTTAGGGGCTAGTTATCATAGTCCTAATATAAGATTGCTCATTTCCGGCAACCAGTGCTGTTTTAAAAAATCATAACTCAAATTACTCACTTCTTGCATTGCCAATAGGATTGTTTGTCATATTGGCCTAAACTACTGACCTATACAGACCCATATAATTTAGGCATATCATCAAGAGCCTAATAAACCATTCTAAATGCCACAGTCCCCACCCTATTTTTGACCCTCGGTCTAAATCGACATGCCCCGGGCATGACCGACATAGGTCAAATTCAGTCTGTATTCACATCCCTTCTGAATCATTCTACACGTATGTATTCATGTACACAACTGTACAGTAATATTAGTATCTGGTTGAATTGAAGGCTGCCTGTAGGCAAAGTCATGGTTCCCGAAACAAGAATATTTTTTGGCTTCTCTCCATCATAACGCTCCAAACTAACCTAAGTAGAATCAACTTCATGATTATGAAAAATTGTTTCCGTTTTTAGCAGTGGCAATCTACTGCCGCCAGGTTTACCGGACACTGTGGTAAGTCATAGTAAATGCAATATTATATATATATATTATATAATATATATCTATCTATATTATATTATATATATATATTATTATCTTATAGATATATATAGAAGATAATAGATCGATAAGATAGATAGATAGTATAGATATATATATAGATATATAGATAGATATATATATTATATCTCTATATATCTCTCTACTTCTCTATCGATCATAGATACGATATCTAGATCTCTACTTCTCTCTCGCTCGCCGCTCTCTCGCCTGCTCGCTCGCTCGCCTCGCTGGCTCCGCTCTCGCTCTCTCTCCCACTATATCCTACGCTAGGGCGAATTTTCTATTCATAAACATAGACTTTTACGTTTAGAGGGGAGGATTAGGAGGAAGGCTGTGGCGAAATTTTTTTTTTGTTTGCGATTATTCCGTCAAAAGAAATTAATATGAATTTATGCAAATAGAGATAATCTCATTATGCTAACAAGAAACATGAATATTAATTAAATTAACTAATAAAAGGCTCATTCAATAGACTAAATGAATTATTCATTTTTCGCCCTATGGTTCACCTAGTAATATATATATAATCTATCTTATATATATATATATATATATATATATATATATATCATATATTATATATATATATAATATATCATGTGAGACATACAAAAGTATTGTGACAAACGACGCAACTAATTAATTCCATGGAATAATTATAAAAAGAGAGAAATATTGGACAAATGGACGTTGCAGTACTGTAGCACAAAGCCAACTTTGTTCGGCCGTTAGGCCTTTGTCAAGGCTGAGATGAAAAGCAGAGATAGAAATGGGATGAATAAAAGGTGAAGTTTGGCTCATCACCTCTCTGTTGGTAAGCCCAACCTTTTTTTTTTTCATTTTCTTTCATCTCCTCCCTCTGGATTTTCACTTTTGTATCTTTGTTTTGTGGTTCGTTTTTTGTTGCCCCACCTTCCCTTTTTATTCATCCCATTTTTCGTTTCTCTTCTTTCTTTTCATTCAGCCTTGACAAAGCCTAACGTCCGAAACGTTGGCTTTTGTGCTCAGTACTTGCAACGTCCATTTGCCCAATATTTTCTCTCTTTATATATATATATACATATATAGATATATATATATATATATAGATATAGATATATATCTCTCTCTATCGCTCTATCTCTCTCTCTATCTCTCTCTCCTCCCCCTTGTGTTTTCCTATTCAGAACCGAGTCTTGGTGGGACGGGGGGCCCCCAGGCCCTGATGCATAGCCATCATTTTCTTGGATTTTCACGGACTCTTCTTTGTTCTGGTTCAATGATTCTATCCGACCTAGCGTTAAACTTTTGGCCTTTTTGGCCTTTTTACGGCATGCGACTACAAAACCCGACTTTGTCAACTTGATTATGTAACTTTACAATACATGCCGCCGTAGCCCTTCGAATTTGTACTGAAACTATTTAATGTTTAGCTACGACTCCAGTCCTTTCCTCTACTAGGTGAGTACTGTTACCTCGGTCAGCAGAACCGTCCGACTTTTGAACTCCACCATATTTTTCCCTTTTCTTCGGCCTACTGTGCTTGCTCAAGATTTCACCTTCGGCGCTACCTATCTTGTGTCCGAGTGTGCGGCAGATGCGAGTCAGTCACTCGTAAAATACACGAGCGTCCTCTACAACAACGCATCCTACGCTGTTTACTTGGAATACGCTTTGGTCAATCCAGCATTTACTGCATCATTTCATCGCAGGACTCGTCTGCCTGGGATAGAAAACTGTGTTTTTCTATTCATAAAACGAGTCCCTTGGTGGGCCCCATGCACTGATGAAGAGCCCAATCATTTTCTTGGATGTTTCTACTGAACCTTATTTGTTATTTCAAGGATTAGAGCCGACATAGCGTTTAACTTTTGGCCCTTGGCCTTTTTACGCTGCGACTACACAACCTACACTCGACTTTGGTCAGCAGATTATGTAACTTTACAATACATGCCGACGTAGCCTTTGAACTTTGTACTGAAACTATTTTATGTTTATCTACGACTCCCGTCCCTTTCCTCAACCAGGTGAGTACTGTTACCTCAGTCAGCAGAACCGTCCGACATTTGAACTCCACCAGTATTTTTCCGGCCTCCTGTGCTTCTCAAGATTTCAGCTTCGGCGATCTATCTTGTTCCGAGTGTGTGGCGATGCGCTTCAGTCACGCGTAATACACAGCGGTCTCTACAACGCATCTCTACGCTGTTTACACTTGGCATACGCTTTGGTCATCCAGCATTTACTGCATCATTTCACGCAGGATTCGTCTGCCTGGGATAGAAAACTGTGTTTTCTATTCAGAAACGAGTCCTGGTGGGCCCCAGGCACTGATGAAGAGCCCTCTTTCTTTGGTGTTTCTACTGACTCTTATTTGTTATGTTTTTCAAGGATATTCCGACATAGCGTGTAAACTTTGCCTTTGGCCTTTTTACGGCATTGTGCGACTACACCCGACTTTGGTCAACTTGATTATGGAACTTTACAACACATGCCGCCGTAGCCTTCGAACTTTTACTGAACTATTTTATGTTTTATCTACGACTCCAGTCCTTTCCTCATCCAGGTGAGTACTGTTTACCTCTGTCAGCAAGACCGTCCGACATTTGAACTCCACCAGTATTTCCGGCCTACTGGGCTTCTCAAGATTTCCATCTTCGGCGATACCTATCTTTTCCGAGTGTGCGGCAGATGCACGTCAGTCACGCGTAATACAACGACGGTCTCTACAACGCATCTCTAAACGCTGTTTACCTTGGATCGCTTTTTGGTCATCCAGCATTACTTACTGCATCATTTCATCGCAGGACCTCGCCTGGGATAGAAAACTGTGTTTTTCTATTCAAAACGAAGTCTTTGGTGGGCCCCAAGGCACGGATGAGAGCCGCAATCATTTCTTGGATTTTCTACTGACTCTTATTGGTTATGTTCAAGGATTTATCCGACATAGCGTTAAACTTTTGGCCTTTGGCCTTTTTTAAATACGGCATACTACTACACCGACTTTGGTCAACTTGAATTATGTATTTACATACATGCCGACGTATCCCTCTTCGCACTTTGTACTGAAACTATTTTATGTTTAGCTACGACTCCATTCCTTTCCTCTAAGTGATAACTGTTACCTTGTCAGCAGAACCGTCGACATTTGAACATCCCCAGTATTTTTCCCGGCCTACTGTGCTTCTCAATATTTCAGCTTCGGCGATACCTCTCTTGTGTCCGAGTGGCGGCAGATGCGCGTCATTCACGCGTAATACACGAGCGTCTCAACGACGCATCTCCACGCTGTTTACTTGATACGCTTTGGTCATCCAGCATTTACCTGCATCATTTCATCGCAGGACTCGTCTGCCTGGGATCGAAAAACTTACTGTGTTTTTCTATGCAAAACGATTTATTGTGGGCCCCAGGCACTGATGAAGACCCCATCATTTCTTGATGTTTCTACTGACTCTTATTTGTTATTTTCAAGGATTATATCCGACATAGCGTTAAACTTTTGTTTTTGTGTTTTGGCCTTTGGCCTTTTTACGACGGCATGCGACTACACCCGACTTTGGTCCACTTGATATAATATATATATATATATATATATATATTATATATATCTATAGATATATATATAATATATATATATATAATAATATATATATCTATATATATATATATTAATGGTCGAGGTATCTGCGTAGCCACTGGTTTCATATAACACCTGGCCAAAAGTATCTCGGCATGTTTTCGATCAGTATTTCGAGCGTGCCGTTTCCGGATAAAATTTGAACTTGTGCACACAAGTACTTTAGGAATTGATAATCAATAAAATATGGAAGCACTTGCCACCCCCCTTAAAAGTTTTATACAGGGTCAAATTTTTTAAATGTTCCGATTGTGTTTTTATGAAAAGCACACCATGATGTGTATCTGGTTACAAGGATCCAAAAAGGTATAGTTTAACATATCTTGGCTTATAGTTTCAGAGTTTTGGGTAAAAACCGTAAAATGGTGAAAAAGTCAATTTTGGTGTGTATATATGGTAGTTAAAAGTTGCTTTGATTCAGGTAAATTGGTAAAATTTGTCCGCTAGGACTTAAAGGATTGAAATAACGGAATAGTTTGCCTTATCTGTTTTTGCTTAGTTTTCACGTTTATCCAGCAAATAGGTCACAGGTCCATCGACTCCAATAGCTGGCCAATAGCTGTTGACTTTATTCGATAAGAAAGATAATCAAAACTATTCCTATATTTCATTCTATGAGCTGAACCAACCAATTTGCACGTTTTACAAAAAAAAATGGAGCAACTTTTAATTTTTTGACCCTGTACCAACTAAAATTGATTTTTAAAACCATTTTTACGTTTTTTACCCCATAATTCCAAAACTATAAGCCATAGCTAGTATAAACTATAACTTTTTGGATTCCTTGTAACCAGACAAACACCATGATTTACTTTTCAACACAATCGAAACATTACCACTGTGTAACCTTGGAATCCAAGCTGGGGGCAATTGAAAGGGGAGGCAAGTGTGGGCGCACTAACGTCCCCCCTATTCGTACCTACAAGGAGGATATTCCGGACAATGCCATCGTAACATGGTCCGAATTACCTCGTTGTATATGTCAGGCTCTCGGTCTGTATATTCCAGGCTTTGGCCAGGCTTACGGTCTGAAGATGCTCGCCACTCCACCAGGTCATTGTTATATTACTTTTTACGAAAAACTCACCTATTTCCTAAGATGCATGTGGCAAACATGGCCTCACATGCATTTTTTTTATTTGATTGTCCTGCTATTTCTTATACTATAAATTAGATTGTTAAGCGTTTATCTCTTGGTCCATCACTATCATAACCATGTTTTATAGGCTAAATAGTAAGTATTTTTTTTTTATTTGCAAAGCGGTTTGATCTTGATTTGATAAGGCGCTATAACAAACGCTGTTTGTATTAGCTGGAAAAAAGAAAACGCACCAATAACACATTTGATAAAGCATAATTTTTATATGGCAAAAATCAAAACAAATACTGAAAAACCACGAAGAAAAAAGCGGCTCCCGCTGGGATTCGAACCACAGATCTCTCTCACACCAGTACCCAAGTGTTTTCAGCTGCTTCTCACTAACGCGGCGGGGTATGTGCGCCGCTGCATGCTGGGGCGAACCCTGCCTAGAGGTGTTCCAGCAGAACGCTCGCTACATACAGCGCAGCGAAGAGTGATAAACAGCTGAGACACTTGTCGGGCCAACCGAGAGAGCGCTCTTACTCATTGAGCTACGTGAACCGTCAATATCAAATTGTGAAGTTCAAACCTATTAAGTCTGCAAACGTAATTGAATTCACTTTTGTCAAATTTATTATAATAATAAGTTATATATACTTGAGAATGAAAATTGAATTTTAATTCAATTAATTAATATTCGAATTCGACCAGTAATAAATGGTCGAATGCTAAAAAGGAAAACAAAATAGTACAAGGGGGAGACACTTCAAACGCGTATCGGATACACCCTGGGATATACCCTCTCAAGGTGTTATAGATCTAATAAGCTTTCTCATTCCTTGCATACAGTGCTGTTGTTGCTCTTGTTGTTGAAAAATTGTCATAAATGTTCTAATTACACACTTTCATGGAATGCCAATCAGTCATTTTTGTCGAATTTTCATTAACACAACTGAAAGCTTCGACAGACCTATAATTAATATTTAGGCATATCAAAAGACTACAATTCTAACATGCTAGACCCCCCACCGCTTGGACCCTCAGCCTATCAGTCACATGACCGATAGATCCTGATATTAGTGTTCATAGGTCATATTCATTCTTCTATTCATCACCCACTTGATCATTATTCATGTACAGTCACATTTAGTATCTGGTATAAATTGCAGTCGATCTGTAGGCCTAAGTCATGGTTCACGATACAGGAAATATCCCTTGGTTTCTATACAATGACGGGCCTAACTAACAAAGATCATGTATGATTGTACACAAATTGTTTCGGTTTTTAGCAGTCAATGAGCAATTACTCACCGCCGGATTTACATTAGTTTATGCATGTATTAACCAATGGTGAGTATTATTTTCTACATGGGCCTACACTCGGTGTCTTTTGAATCTTTGATTGTTGATATATATACAGCCTGTCTAAAAAATGGTAAAATCGAAAACCAATTGATTTTCATTATTATATCTCAATATCAGTAAGTCGTTTGTGTATCACATTAAGGGGAAAAAAGACTAGGCTTTCCAATACTTCTTGTTTCATCTCATTTGCTTATTTCAATCGAGAGATAACTCCAGTTTATTGCGGACACAAAAATCGAATTTGTGCCACTTTCTGTAAGCCCAAGCGCTTTGTCAACTGCTATTCCAAGTTCTTGCAAAGCATCGGATGCTACCCTAATTGTTTCAAGAATATCTTTTAGGACGACAAGTGCTGAAATGAACTCGAATTTTGACACTGCATCCAAAAGTCCACTAGCATTAGAAACAATTTGGGCATCTTTTTTGTTTTCTGCAATCTCATCCAATGTATCTAGAATTGCAGGAAGGGTTTTTTTCAATTACACGAAGGGCATCTCTGTGACATGCCCATCTGGTGTCGGAGAGTTTTTTAAGTGATGTTGGATGTTGAACTTTCCGATTTCGCTGATGTCTGAGGAATATGGCGTGCCGTTTTGAAGTTGCCTCAATGAAGGAATACAGACGTTCTACAAGTCCGAAAAACTTCTTGCACTCAAGACTCCCCTTGCATGCTTCAACCAACACAAGATTGAGGCAGTGGTTGCTGCAGTGAACAATAAAATCATTTTTGTACCGAAAACACGACATGGAAAGCAAAACATTGCGTCTTTGCTTGGGGAGTTATTCAAGCCAGTCTCTGGTAGCCTTTTCACCTGACGGTAGCTGACGTGTATACCAGTTATTTTGGAAAGAACGACATTTGCCGTGTTGCATTTGTGTTGGATATATATGATGATGATATGACTTGGGCTGATATGCGCCCATTCTGCACATCTGCCCTTTGATTGAGTCTGACCTCGATGCTGAAAGAGCCATATTTGCAGGATCATTAGGATACCTTTCAGACCATTTAAATACGGTATGGCCCTTTTCTACTGGATTGGCTTCACTCTCTCCAACCTGTATAACTGCACTTGTAAAATAATCATCCACACTCTCCAGCTTTATCACCAACAACATCGCTTATAACGATATTATCATGAGTGGGTTCTTTACTTATAACAGGGGTCACTTTAGGTTCTCTGGTATTGTGCACTTCAGCAGATGCTATTGAAGGGGTTTCTTTTTGTGAAGTGCACGAAAACCCATGTTCAGGTACTTTATCAAGGCGTTCATGAGATACTTCTGGTATCGTATGAGTCTCTATCTTACTCAATTTTCTCATTATCTGTTCGATAATTAAGTCTAGTTTGGAACGAGAGTGAGAGAAAGATTTATTTACATTGATTTCGCAGAACGACATTGTTTTTTAATGTTTTTCAATGAGGGATGAAAATTAGATGGTTTTACGCACTTCATCTAGCTCTGAAAAGGAATTCAGGATTTGTCCGCCAAGATTATTTAAGTTATTAAATTTAAATTAAAAGTTTATTATCTTTAAGTTACTTATGCTACCTTAAAATCATCACTAGGCTTTCCAAGAGTCGAGGTCTCCCTGCGTCTTTCAAATGGGTAGGAGCACCTACTTTTTGAACGGGATAGCCTTCTTGCGAAGTAGCAGTGCTGCGTGGTACTTAATATGATTATGTTTATCGATAATCATCTGTGTAAGTTTGACCACACTGTAGACACATCAACCTTTTCCTGGGTTTCCTTAATCTACTCGCCGCCTTAGAAGACATTTTAATTTCTAGAACTCACTATTGGACAACAAATTAACCTTCGGCTGCTTTAGCTAATTCGCAGTGGACACGAGATGCAGATCTTGCTATATAGGGAACCATGGTATGAAACATTAAGGCGATGTGATGAAATCCCAAATGATGGATGAGAACCGAGTCATGTGGGACCACCCTAATTAGCACTCTATACAACATTGCATATTGATTCTGATAGACATATAATAACATGTAGGAATTAAGGCCATTACGTTTCTTGAACTTGAGAATAAAACTGGTTTTACATCAAGGACATCATGTTTTTGGCAGGCTTTTTACGTTTTTCATAAAATATTGTAGAGAAAAGTACTTCTTCCGTGTCTCAACAAATACCTCGTTAATTCAGTAGTCCTAATATTCCGCTGAGGATTACTGAAGGCCTGCGATGTACCGACGGTCCGTAATGTACCGACGAACTTTTTCGGGGGGGCATCGCCTCCCCCCCCCCCGGCTACGCCTCTGTTATACCCTGTAGTTAAAGCCACATGTAAAATCAAACCCTTATATATTATAGTCACTCTTATTCCTTGTACATGGTAACTTTGAAGATAAGCTTTTTTAAATAACCATTGAAGACATCAATTAACCGTTCATTATAATGATTGTACGTGAAAGTACTCAATTCAAGTTTATATGCATCGAAAACATTGAGGATATTGTATTTCTTAAAAAGGGGGTCCCGAGTGACATTTACAATGACTGTTGGATATATCTTAGGGCACGTTTTTGAAGTTTGAATATTTTATCGTTTTACAAGTATTACCTCATGTACAGATGGCATAATTGATATATGGTAGTATTAGTCCAGGCTACAGATTCATTGATAACCAATATCAACCTTGCTTATAGATATAAATGTTTTTTTTTCAACGGCTTCTAGACCAATTTTTATGTGATTCAGAATCCCATGGGTGCTAGACGAGAAACCTTAATTTTTTTGTAAAAGCAAACAATCAATTGGGCCACCAAAATCAAAACATCATCTTCGTCATCAAATGTTGTAGTTGTTTAGCCTGTCCCTCGTTAAAACTTAATTCTGACCAATGTTTAATTAACATAGCTTCTTTTAATACACGCATCATGGAATGCAATATTGCCGCCTATAGACCGTCTTCAATAAGCCAGCCATGTTGGTGGATATACGCATTCCAGTACTACAAACATTCACCTGTCAATGACCCCTTTGCAATCGCTTACCATGGATCGATTGACAGCTTAATGTATTGTAGTCCTGGATGTATGCATCTTGTCCACCAACATGTCTGGTGGCGGACGTCATATTGAATACAGTACTAGTGGCTGATCGTGATCTACTTTGGACAGGTTGGTAATTTGGTAGCTATCCTGGTGATTGTTATTCATTTTCTTTATTCTTATTTTATTTTCATTCTCAATCCACTATCACGACAACCAGCTCCTCTACATTCTTGGCAAAAGAAGTTTACAGATGGGAGAGGAGATAGTACTATCAACTTTACTCAGTCAAGCCTCAAGGCTGGACACCATCACACAAGCTCACTCTGGCGTAAGCTGTCCATCTAACAGTTTCCTGTCTCTGCAAACCACTGCTTCAGTACTTGTCAACAATTGAAAGTGACAAGACCACTCTCAACAGGCGGAAGCCCCGTGCTCGTGCTGTCAATGAAGAGATTAAACAGCTTCTACAAACCTCTCCACCGTCAAGCCCCATGTCCCAACCATTCACATATTACGAGTTCACCAAAGTAATGAAAGTCCTCAAGAATGGGAAAGCTCCTGGTAACGACAACATCCATACAGAATTCTTGAAGAATATGGTACCTGCAGCTGTGCGATAGCTCCAACTCTTCCTCTCTACTTGCTTGGGATCGTCAACTATTCCCTCAAGATGGAAGACTTCAAAGGTCATTGCTATCCTGAAGCCCAACCCACGAAACCAGCAAATGAGCCCAAGAGTTACAGGCCTATCTCGATGCTATATCACATCTATAAGCTGCTTGAGCGACTGATACTCGGGAGGAGCAATGATACGGTCAAGGCAAATCTACCCCGCACCTAAGCTGGATTTCGAAGAGGTAAATCAACAACTGATCAGATAGCAAGACTAGTTAATGACATCGAAACAGCTTTCCAGAAGAAGCAGAAGTTTGAAGAAGTCTTCATAGATCTAACTGTAGCATATGACACAGTCTGATATCGAAGTGTCTACCTGAAGCTACTCAAAATCTTCCCTGATGTCAAGCTTGTCAAGTTCATAATGCTGCTCATCCAAGACAAATGGGTAATGCAGTAGAAAGCACAAATTTCAGAACGGTGTTCCACAAGGTTCTGTCCTGGCACCCAGTCTTTTCAACATTTACGTCTCAGATATGCCAAAAGGTGATTGTTCACAGTACTATTAGGCAGACGATATGGCACTTGAAATAGCTGCTGATTTCTTTGACGTGTTGGAAACAGCAAGCCAATTCTTTCCACCGATGGCACTTGAAACTCAACAAACCCATCGTTTCACCCCTGCAAATCGATGCACAAAAAGAGAACTTAGATGGAGATAAACTGTCACACGACCCAACACCGAAGTACCTGGGCGTCATAATGGACCGCAGCCTTACTTTCAATCAACACACCAAGGCAGTTGCTGCCAAGACGCCGTCTCTTATCAATTTACTCAAAAGGCTCACAGGAACTGGATGCATCTTTCGACACTTTACATACATCGACTGTTGCTTTGGCATACTCAACCGCTGAATACGCTGCACCAGTACGGAGTCACAGTCTACACTCACACAAAATTTATGTCGTTCTGAATGATGCAGTGAGACTTGCCAGTGGTTGTCTTTTGGCGACTCCTGTAGAATATCTTCCAAATCTGTCTGGCGTAGCTCCTGCAAACTTTAGGAGGAAATTTCAAACGACCAAGCTCGCCAAGAAGTGTGATGAACCTGGTAGTCTAATCCTACACCAACACCCTTTGATGATCACTTTGCTACACAATCAATGACACTGCAAACTGAGCAATCTACATACAACTGCATCATGAGAGAGTCTTTAATTACTGCTTTCCTAAAAAAATAAATTGATGGAGTTCCACCATCTGATAGGCTCCATTTAAGGAACTGTCAGTATGAACAGTCCATATAGAGAACATTGTTTGGCTACACTAGACTTTTGAAGTGGTCAGTTTGTCCCCATTCACGGATCCCATTTATATGCAAGGCGGCCGACGAAGCAAATCTCGCCCAAAATAATGATAGGGGTATGTTAAATTATATTCAATTAAGTTGTATCTTATTGTGTAAGATAAGAATTCCATTTTGTTTCCAATTGAATATAACTCAAGCTATTTATGACCACGGAAATGTTTTTCTGCCATTAATAATCCATTAACGCAACTGCTTAGTAAGTCGACAGAATGTAGCCGCTATAAATTACCAGATGCCACCGACCGATTGCGCCATGGTTTCTAACAGTCTTCCGAAATCAAATTTTGGGAAAATTACTTATATTGTGCTTATGGCGTTCTAGCAGGGGACTGAAGTGAAAGAGTGTGCGCTTCCGGATAAAATTTTGATTTTTTGCACACAAGTACTTTAGGCATTGATAATCCATATAATTGATGGAAGCACATGCCAACCCCCTTAAACGCCAGCTTGGGTTTCAAGGTTATACAGGGGTTAAAATTTTAAAATGCTCCAATCATGTTGAAAAGCACATGACACTCTTTCTCAGATTACAAGGATTCTAAAAAGGTATGGTTTACACATGGCTTAGAGTTTCGGAGTTATGGGGTAATAACTTTAAAAATACATCGCGGTCCCCGGACCGCGAGTGTCGTCTGCCGTCGCGGTTTGTGAATGGGCCAAGGTCACATAGTTCACATAGGTCACCAACATGTCACACCACCCCCTCCTTTCCACTAAGTTACATCATCGTAGCACTTACGGAACTCATACGGCATTCAATATATTAAGGGTTAACATTTTTGACCACAAAAAGACACACACACACAGACCACCGACATACGACCAGAGTAATCCCGTAATGGTGCCTTATAATTCAATTCTTTGCAGACGACACAAAAATGGTAAAAAAAAGTAAATTTGGGTGTGTACCTGGATCAAAAGTTAAAAGTTGCTTTGATTGTAATATTTGGTGCAAATTGTTTCCCTAGCTTAAAGGATTGAAATAAGGAAGTTTCCCTTATCTGTACTTATTGCTTAGTTTTCACGTTATCCAACAAATTAGGTCACAGGTCAATAGAATCCAATAGCCGGCTGCCAATAGCTGTTGTCATAACTATTCCTATATTTCATTCTATGAGCTGAACCAACAATTTGAACCACGTTTTACAAAAATTGGAGCAACTCTTGACCCTGTACAAACCAAAATATAAATTTTTACCCCATAATTCCAAAACTATAAGCCATAGGTAGTATAACTTTACCTTTTTTGGAATCCTTGTAACCAGACAAACATCATGATGTGCTTTTCAACACAATCGGAACCTTTTAAAATGTTTACCCCTGTGTAACCTTGAAATCCACGCTGGGGACCATAAAAGGGGTGTGGCAAGTGCTTCCATCATTTGTTTTGATTACCATTGTATAAAGTACTTGTGTACCAATATTCACAATTTTATCCAGATTTGCACACTCACACTAGATCTGTGCACTATAGTCCCCCACTATTTAACTGTGAAAATCGTGTGATTGTCCCACTGAAAAGCGTCGCGAGTATCCATTTCCCGCGAAAAATCTAAGAGCGCAATATGCCTTCATGTTTGTATGTAAAATACGTGATGACAAAATTAAATAAGATGGTAATTTGTATAAGCTATCATTTTCTAAAATGGACGCCATTTAAAGGCAAAAGCCCTACTATAGCGACTAAGTTGTTTTTCTGGGTCAGGGGTTTAATAGCCAATTTCCATAACTGTCAGAGTCATGCCAATTTACTTACACCGCTATTTTCCATGATGGTCGACATTCCATTGAATAGAACCATATATTTCTTATTACCTTATTTCTTATATCCAAGATAGGCCAATATTTTAAATACAAGTACCGTACCTAAAATCTAAGCCAAGATGACTGACATCTTGGGAAATGGCATCACATACAAAATTTGATAGTTTGGAAACAGATTCAATGAACTCCTTGACCAGCCTCCGCGAAAAAAATTTTTAACACCAAAATATCTTCCAAGGTGTTTTTGCCTATAAGATGGCTGCCATTTTGGAAATGGCGTCGTATGCAAATTGACGCCACTTTTAATACTTTTAATTATGTCACCACCTGTTTTCATGTACTCAATTTTAGTTATAATGACAAATGTTATTTTTTCGGCCACGGTGTCATGAGCATTTTGAGAAATCCAAGATGGCGTCGCCATAAATGATAATTATCTATTCTACTCTATATTTATCAAACTCTGGAGTTACTAAATATACTATTAGGATCCAATGAACAAGTATATGGCACTTGTAACATTAAGTCATACTTCAAATTTAAAATGGAAGCCAAATCCAATAATTTTAAATATGCCCTATAACAGCAAATACCTGCGATAAAAATAGACGTGAAGTACTTAGGTTATGTCGTTAGACACAATAAATGTATTTCTGATACTTGTAACATGACGTCAATCATATGGCAGCCAAAAACGTGAACATCTTCAAAAAATACTTGACACAAAATTATAAGGATTACAGCCTTCAAATCGAAATCAATGTGTCAATGACATTAGAAATGTACCTTTGATACTAACCAATGTACAACATACATTTCGATTTGTTTTAAATGCGCCAAAATAGAAATAAAACTAATATTGTGCAAAGTTGTCAAAATACCATAGGAATCTGCCTGGTGCCACCTGGGCATCCTTGGGCATTTTGTGAAATCCAAGATGGCGTTGCCATAAATGATAATTATCTATTCTACTCTATATTTATCAAACTCTGGAGTTACTAGATATACTATAGGAATCCAATGAACAAGTATATGGCACTAGTAACATTAAGTCATACTTCAAATTCAAATGGAAGCCAAATCCAATCACTTTCAAATATGTCTATACATCAAATACGTGCATAAGAATAGACCTGAAGTACTAGATTATGTGTTAACACTAAATGTAGTTCTTATGCTTTTAAAGTTTGCCACCTGACGTCAAGCAATATGGCAGCCCAAAACGTGAACATCTTCAAATACTGACCAAATTTTATAAGTATTACAGCCTTCAAATCGAAATCAATGTGTCAATGACATTAGAAATGTACCTTTGATCCTAACCAATGTATACATACACCTCATTTGTTTTAAATGGCGCCATAATCGAAATAAAACTAATGGTGCAAGGTGTCAAAATACCATAGGAATTACATTTTTTCACATATATTGCACTCAATTTATAATTTGACCCAATTTTATTTATCGGGATTACCTGGTATCGCTTGGTCATGATCATAGGTACATTCCTAATTGTTTCATTGACACAATAATTTATACTTGAAAGTAATATTTAGAAATTTGTGTCAAGTATTTTTTGAAGATATTCACGTTTTTGGCTGCCATATTGATTGACGTCATGTTACAACTTTAAAAGTATCAGAAATACATTTATTGTGTCTAACAACATAATTTAAGTACTTCATGTTTATTTTTATCGCAGGTATTTGCTGTTACAGGGCATATTTTAAAATTATTAGATTTGGCTTCCATTTTGAATTTGGAGTATGACTCAATGTTACAAGTGCCATGCACTTGTTCATTGGGTCCTATATAGTATATCTAGTAACTCCATAGTTTGATCATTTATGGCGACGCCATCTTGGATTTCTCAAAATTCTCAAGGATGCCCAGGTGGCACCCGGCAGATTCTTATTCTACACACCCTAATCTATCATTTTCAGCTAAAAAATTATGTCCATACTCAATTTTACGGTCAGGCCATAACTTGGACCATATCTACCCGACAATAAATATAGTGTCCGTGTGAGTATCCTTCCACCCATCTTGCCATTGTGCTGCACGCATCATTTGTTTCAGCCCTGTACCCAAATGGCCTCGTCTACAAGGTCACGGTTTATTCAGTATACGTTGACATGGTAGCAAGGACACTCTCTCATGGGGACCTCAGTTTCTTTACACCGGTTCCCCTCTCCTTAACTGGTTGGTGCTGGCAGTGTTCGTACAAAGATCGGTGTGGAACATTCACCAACTGCGATTGTGGAGAGCCACAAACCATTCGCCACATCATTGATGACTGTTAAGTCTACGAGTTCCCAAGAGGAATTCCAGACCTGATCAACCTGGACGATGAACTATGATCTTCCACTGCGATTTTGGACTTTTTGGACGAACGTACGTTAGAACACTATGATCAGGTGAGCAAAATATATTAATAACCTGCTTCTTGCTTAAAGGTAAACATTAGTAAAACAAAATACTGCAAGTAAACTTGCGCCATCCCCCTGGCAAGATGGCAGTCTGGAACATGACCTCAGATGACCTTTGACCTTGGTCCATGTCCTTTGACCTTGGTCCATGTCCTTTGACATCATCCACACATGAAGGAGCCCCAATTGCACATTAACCCCAAGTCTGGTGTAAATCAGATTTAAACTTTTCAAAGGAGACGTGAAAAACGAAACCTGAACAAACTGGAACACAAACACAACATGACCTCAGATGACATTTGACCTTGGTTTATAACCTTTGACATCATGCACATATGAAGGAACCAGTACTGCACCTTAACCCAAGTCTGGTTTAAAAACTGGCATACATACACATATGGACATGCGCGCTATCACAACCCCCCTCTGCTTTTCAAGACAGGGGGTAATAAATACAGGACCAGTGAATTGTCTATTCATTTCAATTATGTCAAGAGGCTTTTCAGACAAAATGATGATACAGTTGTATGCCGTGTAAGATACTCTACTATTAGTCCTGCAGTAGGCCCATATGACTTTGCATAAGAGTCAGCACAAAATGTTTTGATGGTTTCTAGGCAAATTTACCTGTCTTTCCACAATGTTCCTAAATTCCAGTTGTCAGCCACCCTCGTCTTTCAGCTTTCCAGAGCTGTCTGGCTAGTGTGTCCTCTCAACTCCTCTGGTATTATCGTAATATTTTTCAAACCTGATAATTATCCTCCTCTCGTCTGTGGTATTCCTCTTGGTCTTTTTTTAATACTTCTAAATGTATATCAACTAATTTTGCTGGGTTGCTTCTCCATCTCATCACAGGGATCGGGCACCACCGACCATCTCATTATTGATCCTCTCTCTCACTTTCTCATACTCATTATCTCTAACTCCTTGATGTTCTCGCTTCTCTTCCGGTCCTAGGGAGTTACTCTCTACGTCCTTTTTAACATTTTCATTTCAGTTGCTTCTACATCGGTCCTCCTTCTTCCCCTTTGTGCATGACTCTGCACCATATAGCAGTAGGCCTACTTATCTGATGACATATTGTATACGTTCGCTTTCAGCTTCCTTGGCATTCTCTCTCATCTCCAAACCAATCCTGCCACTTCTCTCCATGCCTGTGCTGTAGTAACTCTTGTCCTCACAGCTACCTCTGATCCACCTTCACTCAGCATCACTACCAGGTATTGAATATATTCACCTGTATCAGGGTAACGCCATTCCTATCTTTGATTCTTAAAACAACGCTGTGAAAATGTAATTCAATTTCATTGGCTGATGCCGGGCTTCAATTCGCATATTGAACCCAGGTAGTGACGCGTGCGTATTGAAGTTATTTTTAGGTGAAGCGCTCGCGTCATACCGCGTTTTGCTACTTTCGCACGCGCCTGCCAGTTCGACTAGTTGCGTTCAGTGGGTTGTTGATTGTTGCACGGGTGATGGCAGTCCTTTAAGCCGTAAAGTATCGCGAAATTGGGTTAAAGATGACGTAAATGATAATATGGTAAGATGAGTATAAAGTGTATAATTTTGGGAACCGGCACTCTCTTTACGCCGAATTGAAACCGGCCGACACCATGAGTTCGGGCTCAACATTTAAAAAAGGCTTTAAAATTGAAAAAGGTACTCGAGAGAACTTTTTTACAACCAACAGATATCGATAGTCTGGAACCCCGGATTACGAAGTCAGAGGTCGTAAAGTCGCATGATTGCAAAAAAATAGATCTTACGCAATAAGATGACGCATACAATTTCGGTGAAAATATCCTGAATTTATTATTCATTTTCTTGGCATTTATGATAGTCCATATATAAGCTGTTTATTTCACTTGTTTGAAAGCTATATTGTATTTACATTTGGATGTTCCTGAGTAGGAAATCTATTTTGATTTTCAAATATTGTACATCTCAGGTCTTCTATTATTGGCCAAATTTGATGACGTCATCAAATTTGACTCCGACATGTAACATATATGGATTTTTAAAAATTATTTTATATGATACTTTGCATTAATATCTTAAGACCATGCTTTTATAACCTTACTTGACATATTTTGCAATGATCTGCGAAAACAATAAATCTGCATTGATTCTTTACAAAATTGCAACTTCAAGCTTAATTTTTCTCTCGCATTGTAACAATTTAAACCGTTTTGAGCTCACAAGGCCTTGCATAACTTCCCTATTTTCCGGATTTGTGACCACAAAAGTTTTGGACATATATTAGAAGTCTTCAGTGATTTGTGCTTTATTGTAAATATGTGTTTAATTTGTCACAATGTTTACATTAGGACGCCCTCTGTTGTTTTATTACAGCAAGTCATCACAATTAATATCTAAGCGGACACGACATGAACAATAAATTGCATTGTGCGAATTTACATTCTACTAAAAGTTAACATATCAAATTAGTGGAAAACTAAAATTTAATTTCAAAATTAAAAAAAATCCTGCAATTTTAAAGCATTTTTTGTTCATCTTGTTTTTTATTAATTCTAAACTTATAAGTAGCTTCTGAGATGCTTTATATACCTAAAAATTCAGGTGTCAGGATAGTATTGGGCCTTAAGTTTCCTTCCGCGTTCCAAGATTTTTTCAACTTCATATTTTGAGAAATTTAAAACGCTTTGTTTAAATCGTTTGCATATTTGCACAAATCCAATTGTACGAAAACAAATTTGTCAACATTTTGGCCATATTTTCGTATGTTAGACTTGCAGAGGCATTAACCTTGTATTTATACCCATGGACAAAGAATTAAAAAAAGGCAAATAAATAACGACGGTTTTGTGATTGCTATGATGGGCATTTTGTTTTGATAGCTATTCTGTTTTTGTTTGTTTTGTTTTGTTTGTTTATGTTTTGTTTTTTGTTTTTAAATATTTCCGCCCCTGAGATCTGTCGGAGCACGATCAGGTCAGGTGTCTTTCCCCATGTTTTCATCAGAGTAAATGAAGCCAATAGGAAGATTTATACCTACTACTTTGGATCAGTTAGTTGTACAGACACCTTTGATTTCAAATAGAAAAGCATATCGTTTTTGCCCTCTGATTTGGCCCGTATACAGTAGTACTAACTTGGGTTTCCAGGGGGGGGGGGGGGAAGACTATTGTGCTTTTTGTTTTGTTATCCATGTCTAATATTCAAGAGAGAAGCCAACAAGCAACCGCACTTTTTACATCTGCAATTACCATCCCTTTGGTATTATACTAGTTTACTCATCCATAAATTCCCAGCAATCAAACACGATTTGTCATAATAATAATATATCTTTAGGTTTTAAATACCGTTAATATTTTTTCTATATTTTTGGAAGGTTTTGAAAACTTTTCTTAACAATAGTCAAACAAGGTATCTTAAAATTTTCGAATTTCCATTTTTTTGTTTAAATAGAGTGTGAAAAGAAACGAGTCAAAAAGTTTTTCATATTTGGGGTGGTATGTTAGGGTGGTGATCAAAATGGTTTATTATTTATTAATGTATGATCCGACCCAAAAGCAGTAAGTTTTTATTTAGAAATATTTAAAGCATCTTATACGCTTTGTGTTTACTGAATTGCCATTAAAGTGACAATTTAAATACAGTGGCAACTCATTATAACGACGCGACGTCGGGACAGTGAACTTAGTTCAAAATTTCGTTTACGCAGGGTTGGAAAAACATAACAAAAGAAATCGGTATCGTGGGGTTAAGAAAAATACTTCTTTATATATCCAGATTTCGTTATAAATGAGGCTATGTACTGGAAACCAGGTAAAGGAGGACCGCTGGATGAGATATATGTTTTTGCAATAGAACTTATATCTGGGCTATTGTTTTGTTAATATGCATAGAAGTCCATACTGACAGTCAATTTTGTAATCCTATAAAAGATCTTTGGTGCTGACACGCCTTGAAACAACCAAGGTATCAGGGGACAAAATCTTGGATTAAGGACTGCTGCCCCAGTGTCAGAAACATACTAACACCACGTCCTCCGGAAACCGAGTAAATATTGCAATGGCGATTAAAAGTGGCCTTAAGTTCTAAGTTCATCAGTAGTCATGTGCAACCTGAATATGAAAAGTAAGTTACAGCGAAACGCGGAAGAGGAGAATATGCAAAAACAGTTCAATGGTGTCCAAGTTGAGTGGGGGTTTATCTCCCCTATGCTGGGTCCTAAGACGTAATATAAAGACAAATTCCATAGAAGCGTTCACGTAGGGTGGCTGGGAATGGAGGTGGATCCAAAAACGGACAATAAAAGGGTAATTAAAATACAAGAGATACGTTTTCAGCATTAAACCTCATTTCTTTCGTTCTGGCACATTTGTTGGTTTCTTGAGCTTAAAATTGAGATGGTGGTCAATCTTGCTTCAATTGCTACAATTCAGCGATGATACCCATGACCTCCTGCTGAAACATTTAGAACCAACATATAGCCAATATTTGTTATTTATTCACTTATAATCCTCTAAAAATTAAAATGGAAACTGTATAGATTAGTGCAAATGAATGTATGATGTATTGGCTTTGACCATTCAGAATCTTCTGGTATGTATTATTTGTTAACATCTTATCACTAGGACAGCCATTGTTCTAAGAACGAGCTGTCATTGGCTTCCGTCTTGAATTTTGAGCAAGGATGAAAATAGAAATGCCATATATGCGTTTTTAATGGTCAAGATATAAAATACCTCTCTTGAAATTTTACACTTTCATCCTTAATTTTGTGTACAATCGCCAGTAATGATACCCTAACATGCCCCGTCGTTCTTATATTTAAATAAAAAGTCAACAGACCTACAAACCTGACCCTGCCAACTCGCATATGAAAGAAGCTGCAATCCGATAGTGCAACCACTTCTGACGAAGATTTTGGGCAAAAGGCTCGGGACCTCGTATAGTACAACCTGATTTGTTATACCAACATTAACTCATCTATAAATGACTAATGGCAGTATTGGGCATCCATCAGAATCTCGTCTCAATCACTAACATCAGTTTTTATTGTAAGTTATTCTATGAGCACGTTTAATGTTTAGATAAGGGTGATGATGCTGCCAAACACAACTGATGGTAACAGCGAAGATCTGGCCAATCCATCTATGCCTATAACGGCTTCATTCCAATTCCTATTGGATTTTTTAAAAATCTTTGATCGAGCCTAGCAAATCACAAGCTACATCGTACCTGTTACGTATACGGTTACGGCGTCAGCGAACCTCAATGTGTCCTTGTTGATGAAAAAACCTCCACCGCTTGTGGTATAATCGGTCTTCCGATGGGTACCCGTACATCATGGTACCCCAGGAAAATTATGCTTGTACCTCTTCTATTTCTGAATAGCATTTTCAACTATCTCTCAATTGGTATTACCTCCATACTCCGTCTGCGACGGCTTCAATGTACATATCAATCTCAAGCATCGTGACACAAATCCAAACTACGAGAAGACCCTGACCAGCTCTAACAATATTAATGCCCGGTCAATGAATTGGTAGATGCGTTTTTCAACGTTGATAAATGCCATCTACTGAAGTTTATACGCATAGGGACGATCCTGTGGGCACTCCCTATTTAGAGTGAAGAATATGTGCCTCCGCCATGTGAAAAATTGGGCCTTTACAGAAAAAGTGTGTCATTCCTACACAAACTGAACAAAATACGGGGTCAAATGGGGTATGAAGCTTAAAAGGGAACCATTGGATAACAAACTGTAATATTGGGTCATTGGGTAGAAAATTGGCAAAAGAGGGTCCATTGTGTACAACATTTAAACTGCAAAACAAGTTTTCAAAACTGCAAAAACAACCTTGACACCTGGGTAATTTGAATCAAGCCCAAGCGTGTTAACTACTTATGTATTTGTAAAGAATTTACAAGTATAGTCAATGTGCTGTTGCCATTTGGAAGGAAGTGGATAATTTTTGAGCTGGAATGTGAAGTAAAAATCCCAACATGACCTTATTTAAAAGTGGTCTTTGGGTAACAATGTCTTTTGGAATAAAAAGGGGTCCTTTGTAGCGTTGAAATAGGAAAAGGGGGACCGCTTAATAGCAGGAAGTAAGAAAACGGGATCATTGGGTAACAAGTCAGCACAATAATTTAAAGGGGTGGCATTTGGTACAAGCCGTTTTGAAAGATGTGGAAGTGCCCCATCATAATGCTGATTCCTATCTATGACTGTATGAGGCAACCACCACATTCTTAATGTTACAGCCTATGCTATTAAATTCAAAATGGCTGTCACACCAAAATAATCCAACTGTTGGTACGTATGTTAAAAACAAGGATACAGGCAAAAAATACATTGCTTGCCTGTCATTATGGATTTATGCAAATCAAATACAAAAAAAATTAAGGCCAAGAATAAAACTTATGGAAATGATCTTAATATGTGCATATTAGGCGCTTAAATCTGCTTTAAAAGGCCCATCACAAGCCACCTAGAACGAGAATTATTACCACCAATGTGGAAAGGTGTTAAAAATGGGCGGCATATTTGGATATATGTAAATTAGGTATCTTTCCGCGACCAAATACTTACTATAATTTGGAGACCTTATAGAAATGCGTTTGTGGTTACAAAAAATGCAATTTGTTTGGAGGTTCACCCCCAAATGTGCTTATTTTACCAAGACTCAAAGTATTGTAGTAGTGTGTAATGTTTCTTTTCTGTGGGTAGTGTCTTCCTCCATATCATTACTGCATAAAACAACAGAGGGCTTCCTAATGTAAGGATGTGACATCATAATTTACATCATCTTTACAATCTTTAACCTCAAGGTATAATCAAACAAGCCTTCCACAGGTTCCAATCTATGTCCAAACCATTTTATATCTTCACAGATTCCAAGAAAACTGTGAAGGTATACAACCTTGTGAAGCTAAAAATTTTTTTAAAGTACAATGCGAGAAAATGAGTTTGAAGTTTGCAGTTTTAGTAAGTTAATCAAGCAGATTTATTTTGTTCTTTCGCAGATGCAATGGTAAATTAATATCATTTTAGTATCTAAAATGCCTTGTTCTTAAAAAGATATTACTGTAAGGCATCGTATAAAACAAAACAAATTTTTTGCATATTTTTTTTACACGTGGCGTTCCAAACTTTGATGACGTCATCCCATTTTCGCCAATAGACGACTTAGGGTAACATACTTTGAATCAACATAGATTTCCTTTCGAACATCAATTGTAAGAGAAGTGTTTAAAATGTGAATAAATAATATAAATAGGTGCTTACCAGCGAAAATAGTACGTATTTTAGACCGCGATAACAAGAAATTACGTTTTGAGAACATTAATTGACAATTCTATTTTGTACATTGTGTCAATAGGAAAATTAATTAAAGTTCTCAACCACAAAATTAAATCTCATATAGCTTCCAAATAAAGTGAAATAGAAGCTTGTGACAGACTCTATTCAAATATGTAAGAAATAAAATAGTAAAATTTCAAATTTTCCCCAAAAATTTGAGACGTTCATCTTTCATTTCGTATTCTATTTTTTGCATCCCGGCGAATTTTAAAAACGGACCTCTTTATTCGTAATCCTGAGTTTTAAACAACCATTTAATGTTAGTCTGCAAAAAATTTCTCTCGGGTAACCTCCCTTACTTTTTCTACAGTCTTGAGCCCCTGCCTAATTATTTTTGCGTGGAAGAACGAGGCCGGATACCTAGTATGATAAATCTCCTTGGTTTCAATTCGTTGTAAAGAGATTACCGGTTCCCAAAATTAATACCTTTAATCTCTAATTTTAAATTGTTAATCTAACATACACCATTCATTTCCTACTATTAACCATCACTTCCGGGTCTTAGCTGTATTACTTACCATCCATTTGCCACGTGATCTAACTGTCCATCTGCAAAATCAGCTCCCATGGTAAACCTCCCTCCCTCTAAACTCCTTACTGGATGACATCAAGTATGACTGGTGAATAGGGATAGCCTCATCCAGACCCAAACACCTGGTGCAGACCAACCTTCATGGTAAATCATTGTTTTCCATACTTTGTCCTCACATCTGTCCTTGCACCGTGGTAAGTTGCCCTAAACCATTCTCACAAGTTTCTTTGGGACATTTTTCCTCAGACAAACCAATATACCACCGAGGTCTCGTCTCTTGGGAATCTATCATATCCTTCTCAGGTCCACAAAGTGAAACACAGTTCCCTGTTGACCTCAAGGTGTTTTTTCTCTTGCAGCTAGCAGCTTGATGTTATAACAGCAATCTGTTGTTCCCCTTGCCTTGAATGCGTGCTCCGGAGTGCAAGCCCTATTAGTGATCCACACAACAGTCCATAAGATTCGAAATTTGCAGTAGTCTGAAGTGAAGGTAAGTCCCTGTATAATTACCTATGGTATTTTTTTCCAAAATTAAATGACACCAGGAATGGAAGAAACAACAGTTTTCAGATACAATCTCCATTCATTATGGTTGTCTAAGTGTCCAGGACAGTACTAACTTGTAGTTTTTCAATTCCAGTGGTATCACCCTTCCTCTTTAGGCGGGTAAGTATCATTACTCAGCGATCACGTTTTTGGGCCTTTCCTCCTCTTCACTCCAGTGCTTTTCTGCAAGAGATACTGTACCATTTGCTCCTCCCCCCTTCATTGCCAAGGTGCTTCAGTACTGAGTGGTCCTGCTGTTACTCTCCTATCCTGTTGGCTCCTGCTGCTTCCCCCTTTACCTGCTCTTCTAAAGCTTCGCTAACTTCCTCAGTATCCATCTTGAACTGGCCTTCTACTGGGACACTCCTCAAGTCCCTCCCTCTCATTTCCGATATGAGTAGGGGTAAAATGCTCATTCCCACTTCACCTCTCTGTTAGCAGTTCTCCATTCTGGTATAAATGACTTGATACTTCCCAATAATCCTGCCTTGCCTGCCTGGGCACTTGCTTTGCTATCCCTTATCAATCATTCTCCTCCTCCTTCAGTCTCCATATTGGCATCCAATCTGCCCATGCTGCTTCTTTGGTGTTGGCCACAGCTCTGTGTCCCATTTTGCTTACATATGAACGCCCTTTCTCATTTGCACTATCTGTTGCATCTTTGATGGTCCTTTACATCATAATTCCACCACCCAGTTTATCTTCCTTAGTTTTTTCCTCCTATGGTAATACCACAAGACTTTAGTTGCTGCTTCTAGTAGATCAGACTTCAGCGTTCTACAGTTCTCTACATTTTACTTACTTCCATGAAACCTATCTCATGTCTGTATATTCTCTTATTTTTTTTGTCCTTTTAATTGCCAATATTGAACCTTTTCTTGTGTCTGGCTCCTATCACTTTCTTCCTTCAGGGGGTCGCGATGACTGCGTAATCCCAGTCGCATGCTGGGTCACTTCTTCCTCTCCAGGTTGTATAACCTTGCAGTTCTTCATCATCTTGAAGTCAGTTCGTGTCATCGCAAAATCATCTGCCTTGCATGACCCCCTACCTTTTAAGTGAGAATATGTTCAGATCTGGCTTCTCATAGAAGGTATTTACAATGGCCAGGGTCCCCCGTTTGGCAAGAGTCCCAGAATCTTTCTCCCTTCTTTATCTTCTATCATGCACCAGCCCTTTCCACCGGCACCATGCCCATGAATCAGCTCCTATCAATAGCTTTTCATTGTGGTTTCACACTAAGGATCACTCAAATGAAATTCTCCTTCTGGTGCGTAATGAGGTACAGGGGGTGTAGCGAACTCAAAGGTGCTTTATTGAAATACAAGGATGTAGGGAAGATTGCTTATGAAGTCAGGGTGTAGGAAGGATGCTTGTTATTGAATACAGGGGTGTAAGCGAAGTGCTATGGAAGGTACTGGAGTGCGGGAGGGTGCTTTAACGAAGTAAATTAGTTACACAACCACTAACTTCCTTTACACAGTAGTTAGGGGGAAAAGGCAACTTTGAGCATGTTTCTTCCTCTTTCACATTTAAAACTCTCCAACAGAGGAAATACAACAAAGTACACCCCAAAGTACAAGCTTGAAATCACCAATGACGCAAATTTGAACATAATGACCAGGAAATCTTTTAGTTACGAATCACAAACTTGCCCATGTTCAGAAAAAGACCGCAAAACCCCAAGAGTCTCTTAAATGAGAGAGTCGACAAACTATTAATTTGCAATCGATGTGGAAGTCATGACCGCGGAGTAACTTTTCCCTCAAATTCACTGTCCAAGCCGCATAACATGTAATTTGAGAAACATACCAGTTTACCTATAATAAAACCATGTTCAATCAATTAAATTTTTCATCACTTTCTTAATATACCTAGTGTCATTTTTCCGACATTTTAAAGCACTTGTTCCAGATGCCATGCAAGAAATTAGTCCCCCAAGATTTTTGAATCCTCAACACGCACGTGACCGCATGCACAGAATCCGCATTTGATTTATTGTTTTATTCACCTATATATGAAAACCATGGCTCTGAAAACGATTTAAAAAGCTTTTCACAGAATCTAGACCTTGACCTCTTTGCATCAGTTCAGTTCACAAAATACCTTTAAAAACTAACTCCTTTATGATGAAATGTTTTGGCTACTTTTGGCTTAAGACCGTCCAAATTCCTGTTGTGTTGTATACAGACGTACTGGGCTATCCACTGAGATTGTGCAAATGTCGAAGGAATCAAACATGATTTTTTGGTACTCAGTAGAACTATGCTTTCATGTAATACTAATGGTTAGACTTTTCAGGAAAACAGTCGACGGTCCTTTTCATTTAACTTACATAGACTTTATAGGATATCCTGATGAATGGGATTCCCCCTTGCAATAAATCTGAAATATACCAACGCACAAAGCTTAATCTTGACTAGATAACCAACCCAACCGGGTCCAATGTATTTTTTTTTAAGAAAACATGGCTTTGGCAGCCAGGCATTGGTAACCAGGATGTGCCCACTAGTAGCGAGTCAGTCATTAACCCTGGGGGGGGGGGGCTGCACATGGAATGGGCTGCACATCAAACCCAAGGGCATTCGGTTGACTGTAAAAAGGCAAAAATATGGGTCTTTGGGTGAGAGACAACAGCCAAATGCCCATAAGAGGGGGGTTATTTTTTAGGGCACAAATTGCTAAATGTTCAAAACACTGGGGTACTTGGTGAGATTTTGGCCAAATTTTCTAAAAAAGGTCACAGTTCTTTGTGAAAATTTTTCCCCAAAAGTGTCTTTGGGTGCCAGTGTAAAAATTTTGTCCAAAAAAATAGACATTTTTGGCTGATGACGATGATGCTTAAAACGGATCGGGGTCCTAACAATATTACATGTGCATCACCTCCGCAATGTAGTGCCCCCCCACACACCACCCCCAGCCCCACGGTCTGGACAACCAAAAGCAAGCTTCTTTTAAACTAGTTAATCATTCGATTTTTGGTCGTGACAGATAGCTTTTGCTAATCTTAAGGGTAGGCCTAATCCACTCTATACACTCTCTATCTCCACTTATCAGTAAAATAACCTAAAAATACACTGGGGGGGGCGGGGGGGCCATTCCTTTGCATCTGCTCGGGATGAATTTAGTATTCTGCCCCCCCACCACAGTCCCCACCATTTATATCCGTTTGCGCTGCCGATTCGTCGGATTGTGGTGCACATTCCAAATGCCATGCAAAATCTTACTACCTGAGCTCACCTACCTTAAAAAATATGTCCCAATGCACATGCAGTACCGCTAAAATGATAAAAATCACATTTTTTTTCAGTGCAACACCCTTACTTACAAATCGATTCAATTAAAGACCTGATGTTGAAAGGTCAAAACTTAGAAAAATTAGACGCTAGGAAGCACTCCCTCATGCTGTCTCTATGGTACCACCACTAACCATCCCGTATACAACAGTAGTCTATGGGAAAAATGGCAACTTTGAGCATGTTGTTCTTCTTTCTTTCACATTTTAAAACTCTCACTGAGACATACAACAACATCAATTCACCCACCAAAGTACCACCAACTGAATCACCAAATACCAATTTTGAACATATATGACCGTAAAAATTTTAGGTTACGAATCCAACTTGCCGATGTCAGGACCGGCAACCCAATATTCTCTATAGAGTCGCCAAAACTAGTAATTGCAAGCGAGTGAAATTGCTGACGCGGAGTAATTCCTTCCTTCCCTCAATTCACTGTCCAAATGGCCTGTAAAATTTGAGAAAACATAAACCAGTCTAACCATGTCAATCATGAAATTTCATCACTTTCTAAATATAACTAGTGCATTTTCAGAACATTTTAAGCATTTTGCCGCTGCCATGCCAAGAAGTAGTCCCCCAAGATTTTTGATCCTTCCAGCAGCCAGGTTAGTGGTGTATAAACCAAAAGGGTGCAGAGAATTGCTTAATTGAGTACAGGGCCACCATTTCCTAATTGGTTTCAAAGGTGGTTGCTTACAACACAATGATTCAATTTCACAAACATGAACTAGTTTTCTGTGATCTTTCTGATGAAAGCCAATATTTTACTGTATCTTTTACTATATACAATTATCAATATACACATTTTGAGTCACTCAAACTCACTTCTTTTGTAATTCCATCACTTTTGGTATTTTGGTATGACATGTCAAGGTGAAGTTTTTTCAAAATAAAATACAGAATGTTGACATTTCTTGAAAAATACATTTCCAGTCCAGGGCGCAAATAACCGAAGGCCAAAACAGGCACCGGAGTGCAAGTTGCCTTCAGTCCCCTACCAGTTGCCTTGAATGCCCAAAGTGTTCCCATTCTTGGCCCTATTTCTATTAAACATGTCATTGCTTTGATGCTCCTATTACAACAGTGAAAATTGCCTGAAATTGGCTGCCCTTTACAAATTTATTTGGCACCCTGACAACCACAGCAAGTCCATAATGTTTATTTTTATATGAAAAGTGCTGTAACTAATGAAACAGTTGGCTGAAAGGGTGTTTCAACCCACATCATAAAACTACATTAGCTGCTGCCCTTCGCCACAACACAAAGCTTTTCCTAGATACCCAAGTATCTGTTTTGGCAACTACTGTGAATATCGGTGATTACTTTTAAAAATGTCAGAAATTGAATTACTGGGAAGATATTTTTCCTCACAAAATATTTTACTGATGTAGTGCTGATTCGGCTATGTAACAGCTATAGAGTTTACTACTCGTTGAGGGCCATCTTGGATCTATATTGGGAATGCCATCTTGGATATATTGGGAAAGCCACAGCCCAGACCTGGCAGCAATGCTTTTTAATGATTTGGTGGATACTTTTCAACTCATCGTTGTGCAGCATTACACCCTTTTTGGTGTGAATAAACCTTCGGGGCTTCCGCCCTATTTTAGAGTTATCATATATACAACCTCTGCATTCATAAAATGCAAGACTAGGAGTAATATCACACCCTGTCCCCCAAATGTGTGACCCTTGACATAGCCATAACAGTGTAACCATTGCAATCTTAAATTCTATCTATTGCTGTCAATTGGGCCCTCCGCTAATTTTTTTTCTAACCTAATTCTCTACATTTTGTACGGCTGATGTCATTAATTTGAACCATTACACTGCTAGTTTCAAGTATTGTGTCGCCCTTTGGATTCAATTTCGGTATGCATTTGTTTGCACTGGAATTATGCATCTGGTTATTTTATAAGCATTTGAATTGTAATTCTTTAATCATTACAAACTCACCTCTCAACGAGCAGGTTTTGAATTCAGATGGGTGGGTAGAAATCACTGCTGGTCATCGGTTGATCTATATAACTAACTATTCCAGGTTACTAATACTGGGCCTATTCGGCAGAGGGAAAATAGGCTCCAACTGATTATTTGTACTGATATAATAATACCACTACCGATCTTGATTGATCCAGTACTTTACACAGTTTAACCCTGTCAAATCAGGGATTCTATACTGTTGTTTGTGTGAGTGCATGAAGTCCCATGAAGCGCAAACAGAAGCGCCGGAGCGGACTGACGTCCACACCAATCGCGTTGAACAACAAAGAGGAAGCCCAGTGAATCCCCAAATCGCAGTGAAAACCAACTGCGCAAATTGCATCTTTAAGTTTTACTGCACACTATAATACAATGCCGTGCCAGTGTGCATTTAATAACGCATGTTTTGCCATGCTGTTAGTGTGCAAGATTTGTTGAACTCTCAGAATGTCTGCTAACCCCGGCTAAGCTACCAGATGATCCATCTAGGTGCTGCAATGTTATCAGGAATTTTATATCTTCTTTCCTGTGAATCAGTGTTCTTGTTGAAATGTTCTTTCTTTTCAGTCACCTGAAGAAATTTCAATAACCACTGACCAAAAAACTTGGCATAATAGTAGATGTGGCTATGAAGTTTAATGTTCAGAATCACTTGTCGAACACGGCTCATTTGATGACTTGAATCACCCTGATCACATTCGAGGAAAAAATAAAAGTGCGAAAACCAGGGTGCCCCCCATCGAAAACTCAAAATGGCCGCCAATTGTCAAAATTCCTTGGATTTTTGACATACTCGTTATTTTTCTCATTGCTTAATTTTGTTGCAATACCCATGTTGGGGTATAGAACAGGCTATGTGCAACTCATTCATTCTCAAGATACAGCCTTTCGTTTTCCTGAAAATTATGTTTTTGCTAAAATTTGAGCTCTGAGGGGGGGCGCTTTCCCCCTAAATGCTCCTCCGATTGATAATGTTGAATTTTAACATTCAAAAAGTTGAATAGAGTTTTCATCATTAATGACACTTGGCTGAAAATTTTGACTTGGCGTGGTTTTTGCGGGTTTTAAACTCCAAAGGCTTTTTATTGTCAAAAACATGCCCTCCATTGAAACCCACACATAAGAAATTTTTTTTTGTTGACCACCCTGTGTATTCCAATGAGCGTGTTTTCCGTCAATTTTAAATTGATATGCCACGGGGAAAATGGCAGTGTTACACAGCTCTAATGTTAAACAAAAATGGGATGAATCAACATTCTGATGATGGCCCACCATTAAAATTGACACTTTTGATTATGATATGTACTCTTTTTTTGGGAAAGCCGCCCTCACAGTCCATTTTTTAGCTAACATTGCCAGATCGTGAAAACGAAAAGTCTGGTGAGATCGAGTTTGCATAGAATGATGCCTTGCATGCACAAAACATGGGTTAATGCCACAAAAATTAAGGTGATTAAACAAAAGCTTATCAAGTTCTGTCACAAATATGATTTTTGCAATTTGGCGCCATTTGGATTTTTCGATGGGGCACCAGGGTTTTTCGCACTTTTGGATTTTTTTTTTTGTCGAAAATGGGAATAAGCATCATTAAAGAGTCATCATTCCTAGCCTGTTGTTTTCGAAGTGATCGTGAAACTATTAACTCAAATATGACCCTCTATAGCCCACCCCTCTATAATATATGTTGATGGGAATTCTGTTTTCTTGAAAGATGGCAGCTATTGCACTACAACCTTCTTGTACTCCACATGGTAATCTAGGGGTATATAGGTTTCTAAAATGAACATACGTCATTTAATTTTGAGATGGTTTCCCAATTACCACAAGGCTTCACTTCCCAAATGACTACATGCAGTATTTAGGAAGCATCCTCACGTCACTTCTCCCAAGGTCAGTGGCGAGCCATGCCAAATCATTAACCTGGGCGGTTTGGTTTTGGAAAATACTGTAATGACAGGCCCATAGACAAGGATTTTTTTTTAATGGGGGAGGTTTGATTTACGTCAAAAGGGTTCTTGGTCTCCCTTTTCCCCAAATTTGTCCCTCCCCAAGGGGGGGGGGGGAAATTTGGCAAAAGAGTGGACCTTTTGTACCAAAATTTTAAAAAAACCATTTTCAAACAAAGTAGCATACAAAACCCTAATTAGGGCTCATTCACTACAAAATTGATTTCTTTCTTTCCTTTTTGAGCAAGCCAATATTAGGGTTTTGGGGGGGGCTTTTGGAATTTAGGGTTATAGGCCTTGGGTAATAAGCCATAAGATAAGGACTATTAAAGTTTAAAGTACTAAGCAGAAAATCTGAAAAAATATCAGATTTTTTACATTCCTGAAGAAGAAACCTATCCAACATAGCCCCTGTGAGTGGTAAGATTGAAAGCAAACGAGTAAGGGACCATCAGATATTTTAATTGTTATTGTATATCATGAAATGTTCCATATGATCTTTTACAATAATTTCCTAGTGATTTACATTTGAATGACCCAGATTGACCCCTGAAGACCTGAAATCTACACAGGCAACAAACTGCCTTATCCACTTCCAACCATCAAGTTGCCTCTTTTAAAGGTTCTTTTGCTCGCAGAAATTGAAATCATTTCACAAACTTTTTAGTATTTTATGAATGAAATTATGCAAATTAGGTTAATATACCACCTATTACCCGCCCCGAAAATGTTGTTGGCCAAGTATGATCTACCCTGGCCCCTCCTGCCAAACCAGTCTCATCAACAGAGTCCTTAATGGTTCAAGAGATCATCAACACACACCCACAATGTGCACAAAAAGTGAGTGTATTTGCACTTCCTAACACTAGCAAAAGCATTTCAAAAAGTTTGGCTGCCATCATTTTGATGTAGAGTAGGCCTATTTGAGGCAATCAAATAAACTTTAAGAACCCAATTTACAAAGAGTTTTCATGTCAAAACCATTCAAGCCTTGGTACATACAACGTCAGAGTTAATCTGTACTATGTAATACAACCGGCACGTTAAATTTTAAATTGATACAACCTACATCATCACCATTTTTTTTAAAGAAATTAAAAACTTTTCATCCCTAATGGGTTTGCTTTGAAATTGCCAACAAAGTGTAACTAGTCCAGGAGGAATTGGTGGCTGCAGGTGTGAAACGGGAGAGACATTTTCTAATTTCTATCGCTTGCTTTTTTGTTTATGAGTGACCTAAGACTCAATACTTTGGAGGGTGTGCATAAATTTGTGCATTGGCATTTTTCTAGAACTCCAATATGGCCGCCGCGCCACCACTCTCAAATTCATTCAAATGGCCATATTTTATGCTCTATAATACAGGTTTTTAAAACACAATGGAACATGACTGGACAGTTCAAATTGTTATCATGCTACCATACAAGATGGCAGCTAATATAACTGCCTTTTAAGATCTTTAAAACCTTCAAATTGGCCATAATAATAATAATTGGCCGCCATTTAAATTTAACGCATGTTGTCAAAACAGAAATTACCAGATACGAGTGTATGATCAAAGATTATAGATCTCATACTTTATTTAACTTGAATAAATAGTATTGGATGTTAATACTAATACATACAGATGTATCGTAAATATAGGTTTAAAGAGGTAAAAAAGGCAGCCATATCGGCCCCCGTCTTAACACTTTTGCCATAATCACGAAACAAAAATACCAGAAAAGGATGTAACACTTATCCCACCTTCATTACACTTTAGATACATATTAGTTGAGTAAACTACATATAATACAGATATAATATCGTTTTACATATCTTTAAAGGCGGCTTATATTGCCTGCCATCTGAACATAAAAATGTCGATTACAGAAAATGCCAAATAAGGGTAGCTAGTGACCAATAACTTATCTCATACGTGTAAAGCATAAAACATACAGATAGACACTAGATACAAGTCTCTACACTGCAAAATGTGGAGAACACTTAATGTCTTGATTGCATTCAAATTGCATATAGAGTTGTTAAATAATCACTGCAGATGTGTTAATGGTAACAGATTTTGGACACCTGCGAAACCTGGTTTATGTGTTCAGGATTAAATTATGCAATCTAAAATGGTATACTGAGGAATTAAGATCATTTTAATGATTCGACGATATTGACTTTTGAGGGGCAGCATATTGGATTTTTGTCGGCAATGTTGTGATCCAAATAAACTTTATTAACACTTCATCGTGACTTAAAAGACGGGTACTTTTACAAAAAATTGTCTCTATCAGATATACTTAAGGGATCTTTAGTGATTTTAGACATGGAAGCAGCATATTGGATTTAAAAAAAAGGCACTGCCACCAAATTTTGCACACCCTTCAAAAAATATTGATTTAGGTCTGAATAAACTAAAATCTATCCTTAGAAAAAGGTCTGTACTCCATTTCCACCCTTCAGGTTGTGTGCACAAACTTCCACCTGACTATAGACGACGTAGACAATCTAAGGACGGGTTTCCCAACTTTTTATAGCGGCGGCCCATATTTTAAAAGATTAATCACAGGGGACCCCGACACTTTACAACACTTTCCCCACAAGGCTTGTTACTACCACTGTTGCCAAAAGTTGCAAGTTACAAGTTACAAGTCAAATTTATTCAGCTAAATATCGTCAGACAGAATATGTAATCAGTATAATATATAATAATACATAGTATCAATTGTGACTGTGCCTAAGATGAAATGGTGAGGTATATGATTAGGATAGGCTAGGACCAGCAATGGAACAACCCGATAGGCTTATGGTTATTTGGGGCCCGTAAGACTCAAAGTAAAATATACTCAATATTTACAATAAGGATACAACACAGCTGTTTGACAGTGACAAAACGAGAAAAAACAAAAAAATATTTCAACGGCGACACACTCCTGATGACCAAGTTGGAGCATCTATGCTCCAACTACATCCTGTGAAATCTGCTGAAACTTCCCGCGGCACAATTTGATTTTTTCTCAAAATCTAGTTATACACGCTTTTCTATGGGATATAAGAAAGACAACATACAAATCCAAGACCCTATAGGCCTACCTGGCAAAATTCCCGCAATGGATATTCTGAGTTTGCGGATGTCTAGGTCGTGATGGTCCCCTTACTTATAACAGTTGTCAAAATTGTGTCCCATTGCTTAAATCGCTCTAAAAATGAAAAGAGACAAATTTGCACAGGGTCAAACATCTGTGACAAATGTATCGAATAGAATATATAGTCATAGTTAAATTACATAACAAAAAACGAGGAACAACAAACAAAAACAAACAATATGTCTAAGCTAAACAAACACTTAACGGGAATACGGGATACGGGCATTTGTGACGAAGAAGGAGCGACTCTTCCCATGTCTTTGCTGAGGTATTTTAATAATTTTCATACTGAGGGAGCAGAGTAGCCTCTTAGTGGGATTCCAGACCCTGTAAGGAAAAGGTGATAGAAACAGGACTTGGGGAGAGATTTAAAAGAATTGTAATGGTTGACTGACAAGTTTTTTTTTCATGTTTGAGTCTTTAAAGTATTTTTGTTTGTGAATTGTTTGTGATTGATTCTGGAATATCATTCCAAATTTTTGCGGCCGTGATACTGAATAAAGTGCTTTTTCAGATGAAGATTTGGAGGCGAAGATGAAGTTTTCGCTTGTCTGGTGTTAAAGCTGTGGATTTGTCCTGTTTGTGTAAAGTAATTGCTGAAATTCGGTGGTAAATGATTGTGTGATAGTCAACATAAAGAGCGCTGTTTGAAGTTGGTGAGGTCTCTAATTTAAGTGTTGTCAGTGAGTAAATTAATGGCAAAGTGTGAGTTCTGGGGGTTGAGTTTGTGATAGTGCTAATGGCCCATTTCTTTTAATATTTATTTTGGTGAGTCTGAATGATAGTTGGAGGCCCAGATATGTTACAGTAGCTAATTATGGGAGAACTAGTGTGTTGTACAGGGATTTTAAATGTAGTCTGGAAGGTGGTGTTTTAACTCTGTAGATTGTAACCATTGCCATGAGAAACGCTTTGGTAGTGACAGAGTTGTGTTCATTCCAGTTTTAGTGCTTGTCGTCGATTGTGATGCCAAAAAATTTGGTTTGATTGTACCTGGGAGATTGTCCGGTTATCTATTGTTAATATTGGGTTGTGATTAGTGTTGTGTGTAGAGAAAAGCATGTGTTAGTTTTTTAAAAACTTGAGCGAAAGCTTGTTAGCCCGAAACCATCAGTGATTTTAGCGAGTTCATGAATCATGTTGGTAAAAACTTGGCATTAATGTTGGGTTTGAAAGGAAAATGTTTGTGTCATCTGCAACTAAGATTAGTTTTTGTGTGTTAGAGATGTGGGTGATGTCATTCATGTAATGATGAAAAGCAGGGTCCAAGGATTGAGCCTTGGGTACTCCAACTGGATGGTTTTGATGGATGATGCGGTGGATTGTACGTAGACTGATTGTGGACTGCGTTTAGTTTAGGTACTCCTTAACCACTCCAAGGCTACTCCACGGACACCGTAATGTATACAGCTTGTGAAGAAGAATGTTTTGGTCAATGGTGTCTAAAGCCTTGGAGAGATCCACAGGAATACCCCCCATTGGTGTGAGTTTATTTTTTAGTGCCAAGATTGCAGGTTGGTTGTTCCCTTCAAGGAGTGCCCATGTACATCGAAGCGTTTTGGCTAAAAGACACCGTATTGTCATCGACAAGAAATTTTGTTTGCTTGTTTGAAGAATGAAGATCAGACGTGTGTACATGACTTTTTCACAGTGTTTTTGAAAAAGATGGAAGTAACAGAGATGGCCCTGTAACTTTGCAATGTTTATGTGTATCTTTGTCTTTGTTTTGTAATAGGAAGACTTTGGCTGTTTGAGGGTGATCTGGGGAAGGTTCCGTTGAGAATTGGATTGGTTAATATGTTCATCAGAGGCGACTGATGTTATCTAATGATTGTTATGCAATCCCAGGATCTATCGTTGTCGGTACCGGCACTTTTACCAGGTTTGAACAAGTGGCAATTTTGTGTGCATTTCCTCAACAGTAACTGGATTCAGGAACCTTGAGGTGCATGTTTTTTTGTAAGGTGTTTTTGTGGGGGTAACTGGGTTATTTGAAGGTGGTTATTTGTGTTATCTAGGTTTTTTGCCCAGGTTCTGAGGGCTCGTGATGCGTTGGCTATGTCAAGCGTGTCAGTTATCCTGCTTATTATTATGAGTGAAAAGGTCAGGGTTTGTTTAGTGATTCCCTTCCTACCTAGAAGTGTTGAGGAATTCCAGGTGTCCAGGTTTTTGTGAGATCATTTTTGAGGCTTCTGAATTTGTTCTGTGTTATGTTTTTTTCATTGTAGCAATTCAAAAAAAATGCACTGGCACCAATTTTGCACACACCCCTCAAAATTATTGATTTAGGTCTTAATAAACTGAAATCTATCATTGAAAAAGTCGTACTTCCTTTCCATCCACCCTTCAGGCTGTGTGCACAAAACTTCCACCTGCTATAGAAAGCTAGACAATCTAAGACGGGTTTCCCCACCTTTTATAGCTGCGGCCCCCCCATTTTAAATAAGTATCACAGGGACCCCCTACACTTACACACAACACTTTCTCCCCATGCTTGTTACTACTCCATGTGCAAGTTCAGTTCAAGTTCAGTTCAATTTATTATCAAACATATCGTAACGAGACAGAAATATGTAAATACAGTAATAATATATAATAATCAAATAGCATGGTAGACTGTGCTAAATGAACTGGTGAGTATATGATAGGATCTGCTAGGACCCAGCAATGGACAACCGATAGGGCTTATAGTTCATTTGCTGGCCCTGTAATCCATACAAGTAAATATATCATATTACAATAATGATACACACAGCTGTTTGAAAGGGACAAAACGAGAATAAAATACAAAATGCAACGGCGCCAACCTCCTTATACCAAGTTGAGCTCTATGCCTCACTACATCCTTGAAAATCTGATGAAACTTCACCGCGGGCAAATGTATTTTTCATCAAACTCTATTTATACACGTCTTTCGATGTGATATAAGAATAACAACCCCATACAAACGACCCCTTAGGCCTACTGGCAATATTCCCGCAATGGATTCTTCTGATTTTGCGGAGGTAGTCGTGTTGTCCTTACTTATCACATTGTCAAAATTGTGTCGCCATGCTTAAATCGCTCTAAAAATAAAAGAGACAATTTTGCACGGGGTCAAACCATCTGTGACAAGTGTATCGAATAAAGCTTACATAGGTAAATATACTTAACAAAAAAAGACAAACAACACACAAACATATTTCTCAGCTAAACAAACAACTTACGGGATGCGGGATACGGGAATTTGGACAAGAAGGAGCGCTCTTCAGCATGTTTGCTGAGGTATGTAATAATTTTTATAATGAGGGAGCAAGATAGAAGAGGTAGGGTGAAGAAATGTAATGAAGGTGAGAGCAAAAGGACTTGGGGAGAGATTTAAAAAGAATTGTACTGGTTGATGAAAAGTTTTTTCAGTTTGAGTTCTTTAAAAAGTATTTTTGTTTGTAATTGTTGTGATGGATTCTTGAAGATCATTCCAAATTTTTTTTGCGCCGTGATACTGAATAAAGGGTTTCAGAGAAATTTGGGAGGGGAAGATGAGTTTTAATCGGCTTGTCTGTGTTAGAGCTTGGATTTGTCTGTTTGTGGTAAAGTAATTGCTGAAGTTCGAGGTAAATGATTGTTGTGATAGTCACACCTGAGAGCGCTGTTTTAAGTGGTTATGTGCTCTAATTAGTGTTTTTCAGTGAGTGAATTAATGGCAAAGTGTGAGTTCTGGGGGTGAGATTGTTGTGATAGTGCGAATGGCCTTTCTGTGTGATATTATTTGGTGAGTCGTGAATGAAAGTTGAGGCCCAGATGATGTTAAGTAGCTAAGGTATGGAGAACTAATGTGTTGTACAGTGATTTTAAGTGTATTCTGGAAGGTCGGTTTTAACTCCTGTAGATTGTACCCCCAATTGCATGAGACGCTTTGGTAGTGACAGAGTTGCTGTGTTCATTCCATGTGAGCTTGTCGTCGATTGTGATTGCCACTAAATTTGGTTATTGTACCGGGGAGATTTGTCTGGTTATCTATTGTAAATATTTGTTTGTGATTAGTGTTGTGTTGTAGAGAAAAGCATGTCAGTTAAGTTTTTTAAAACCTTGAGCGAAAGCTTGTTAGCCCGAACCCCAGTCAGTGATTTTAGCGAGTTCATGATTCATTTGTTAAAGTGCATTACTGTTGGGGTTTGAAAAGGAAAATGTTTGTGTCATCATCTGCAAAAAGATTATTTTTTAGTGTGTTAGAGATGTTTGTAATGTCATTCATAGTAAATATGAAAAGTAGGGTCCAAGGATTGCGCCTTGCGGGACGCCAACGTGATAGGTTTGATGGATGATGCGGTGGAGTGTACGTAGACTGATTGTGAAGCGTATGTTTTAGGTAGCTACTGCACCACTTCAAGGCTAACTCCACGACACCGTAATTATAAAGCTTGTGAAGAAGAATGTTTGGGTCATGGTGTCGAAAGCCTTGGAGAGGTCCACGAATACCCCCATGGTGTGGAGTTTCATTTTTTAGTGCAAGATTGAGGTTGGTTGTTCTTTCAAGAGTGCCATGTCCATCGAGCGTTTGGGCCTAAAACCGTATTGTTCATCGACAAGATGTTGTGCTTTTGAGAATGAAGACAGACGTGTGTAACATGATTTTTCAAGTAGTTTTGAAAATATGGAAGAACAGAGATGGGCCTGTTAATTTGCAATGTTTTGTGTATCTTTGTTTTTGTAAATACATGGATGACTTTGGGCTGATTAGAGGTGATCTGGGAAGGTTCCGGTGAGAAGTGATTGGTTAAATAGTGCTCAAGGCGAAATGATGTTATCATATGATTTGTTAGCAAATCCCAGGATCTATCTTGTCGATACCCGCACTTTTACCAGGTTTTTATCAAGTGGCGAATTTGTGCATTTCATAAACCACAGTACTGGATTCAGGAACATTGAGGTGAATGTGTTTTTGGAAGGTGTTGTTTGTTAAATGGTATGTGAAGGTGGTATGTTGTTAGCTAGGTTTTTGCCCAGGGTAGTGGAGTGATCGTTGAATGCGTTGGCTATGTCAAGCGGTCAGTTATCTGCTTAATATTATGAGTGAAAAGTCGGGATTTGTTTAGTGGATACCTTCCTACCTAGAATTTGTTTGAGAATGTCAGGTTGTTGGTGAGATCATTTTTGCTTCTGAATTGTTCGGTGTTTATGTTTTTTCTTGGCGAAATACAATAATGTGAGTTAATTTTGTTTTGTATGTTTGTATTGTTGTTTGGTTGCACCCAAATATACCAATCTATAATGTTCATCAAAACATAGGAAATCAATTATACTAAGAATCTTAACAATCCTAGATGGTCTCTGATAAGGGTAAACACTACTAAATTTCTTGGAGTTTATTATTGATGAAGTCTATCATGGAAGTACCATCTTCATGCCATATCAAAAATATTTCAAGAAATGGCGTAATAAATAAATTAAACATTTTTACCTATTCGGTATACTGTATCATTGTACTGTAATACTTTGTTTTTGCACCTATAATTATGTTATTTTGATATGGGGTAAAAAATTGTATGTCTTATCTAATAAGATATTCAAACTTTCAAATGGTGGGCTCTCAGAACCATAAGCAATAGTCACATCGTGTCACTCCGGGCCACTGTTTCTTCATTTTATAATGTACTTAATGTGTTTGATCTTATAAAATTAGAACTAGGAGTATATGTACAAACATTACACAATGCAACTTCCTGAGAAATTTAGCAGTACTTTATTAACACATTGAAATACACAATACTACCCAAGAAATGCTCATGATACAGTATCCCAAACTTAAAAGGGTTTTTCTGATACAAGCTACATAAATCATGCAAACCCTTTGGAATTTTCTGATGTTTGGCATTAAAACGCTCAAAAACATCCCATTTTAAAATTATGCTCAATCAAATCTGTTATCAAATTATCAATAATACTTTTTTGGGGCACCATGCTCATCTGTGTGGTAAGAAAAAAGTTGCAACGAGAGATTTTGAATCACCTAAATAGTGTGTCCTAATAATAATGGCTACTAGTAACACTCATGGGATTTATTATTATTATTTATTTTGCTACAGAAATGTCTAAGAGATAAAAAGGTGATTTTGATTTGCGTATACTTGCAATGTAAAACATAGGCGACTTTCGTATTTGCTCCCATCCGAAATTAGAATTGCACAATTTGTGTACCAAATAAACATTCTCAGCTTAATCCTTTCCAGATGTGGGAGATATTTTGAAGGAAAGCTTTACATCAGGTGAAAAATCAATCTTTCAAATTTTTTTAGGGACACCTTATTATGTGAAATCTCTCGTTGCACCTTTAAGTGATGCGTTTATGAGTATGTATTTGTTTTTCAATATAAATATTCTTGTGTTTAGTCAATATTTGATAAGGGTTGTTCATCTTCTGGCCTTATTTGCCTTAATCGTCCACCTCCTCCATGTCACTGTATGTATCGGTTTGTGAGGTGTTATGATACTGTATGATAAGGAAAATATGATATGATTATATGATATGATATGATAGGCAATTAAACGACATTGATTAATTGACCAGAAGCACCTTTGTTTTATTTCTTTCCTACTTCCTAGTGGTCATGACCTCGGGTGGTACCAACACGATCCAAGGGTTTTTTGAGCATCTAACCCTTCTTGCACCCAGTCTTTTCAAACAAGCACATGATGATTAAATCAAGCGCTCTCTCTCTACGCAGTATAACAAGAAATAGATAAGATTTAAATTCTAATTCGAATTTGGACACAATCGGAGGGGATTCCTGCTCTGTCTGACGCTGGGTCCGACGGCAGTGGGCAGTACTCGCGTTTCTCGGAAATCCTCACCTCTCTTTGTTGATGTGTCTAGTCCATCATATTCTTGGACAAAAAACCCGCCTCCACCCTTTGGTGGTTAATAAGGTTGTCCTGTGGGTTTTCCTTAATGTTTTTTTCATAAATAGTGTTGTCATAAGATTCATCCTAACGTTTATTAGGTGTCTTAATTATATTCTTCAGTTAATTTCCCTTCCAAGAGTTACAGACATTCCTTCGGGAAGGATTTTTGGGGTAACAAATGATGGGAATGAGATCAAGATTGGAGGAGTTGTACCTCCTTAATCAAGTGTCAAGAATAGATATTGAATGAGGTCAGCCTTCCTAAGATCAAGATTGGAGAGTTGTACCTCCTTCATCAAATGCATGAATAGAATAGTGAATTAGTTCCCATTCACTAAGTCAAGATTGGATGATTATACCTCTTCAGAAGTGCAAGAATAAATGTGAATGAGTTCAGCCTTCACTAAAATCATACAGGCTGTTTTAATTTTCCTTCATAAGTGGAAGAATAGAATAGTGAATGAGTTCAGCCTTCCTAAGATCAAGATGGATGAGTTATACCCTTCATACGTGCAAAAAAGAATAGTGTATTTATAAGCAGTTTGTGGAATTGCAATAGAAATTTGTAATAGTTTACAATGATATCAGTTTTATACATTGCAAAGTGTATATCACACATATATCACTCCATGTGTTAAATCTTGATGCTCAATACAGATTGGTGATTGGACCAGCATTCGTTTTTGTGCAGGGAGTTCCTCCTGATCCAAAAGCCTATAATAATAATAATAATAGCAAAAGAAGATTTTTTTGTTATATAGCGCCTATGCTATTGGCCTCTAAGCGCTTTCACATCACCATTTGATTGAGCATGAGTTTTAGTGTTAAAGTGCTTTGAATTATGTTTAAAATTACCACCAAAATTATATACTTACTTGAATTAGTAATTTTGTCATTGTTCTTCTCAAAGTATATGAAGGATAAGAATCTTGCTGCAGTGCATTTATCAGATAATTGCACTTGATTGTAGGTCTGTGCACAGTGCAAATGCATTCAGCTCTTGGGCTGAATGGATGGACCTTCATGGTTATCTGGCGTATCATTACGAATGCACTGGGCTCAGGCCCGTACGCTGTTGCACCCCCCAAATTCCACAAAAGGGGCAGAGGTCCACTTTTTGCTGAATATTTTGATAAAAACCTAAATTTAGAGTAATTTTGACACGAGAGTCGTCCACTTTGTTTCAAAAAGTCCAAAAAAGGACCATTTTAGGGGGTTAGGTCCACTTTCACCAAAAAAGTGGACTTTGTTTTTGAAAAAAGGTCCACTTTTTAGAAGTCCCGCACCCCCAAAATAAATCCTAACATACAGCCATGGATGGGCCGGGATCCTTATCTATTCTTCTTCTTGCGTATGTTTTAAGCGTTGGAGCCAACTCACTGTTGATTGGTTGGGGGTTTGAAATCTGTGTTTACCGGTGGACGAAAGGTAGGGCACTCATGAGAATTGATCTGCAGTTGTGAGGGAGAACCATGGGCGGCTGGCATGAACGCAAGCCCCAATCGGGGTGCATGTTGCTGTTGAAGTGACCGACTCCTGTGCGGATCCGTTTAAGGTGACCCATTCCTTGCGTGGGAGATTCCTGCCAGGTGGTTAGTGCTGTCTTAGGTGTAATAGAGAGGTGATCTGGTCTTGGAGTATCTCTGACGGCTGCACTTCATTGTCGTGTGAGAGTTGAATGGGGGGAACTAGGGGGAGTTGGGAGTTTAGCGCGTGTCGGCAAAAAGGTCGGCGGAGAGCGCCGACCTTATGAGTATCGAGTCTGTGATGTTCATGTAATAAGTGAATTTTAAGATAATTTGGTGACAAATAAATAGTGTATTTTCAAAAAGGCCAAAAAAAGCATGGAGTCTGGTTATTCCTATGACTTCTGTGTACTACAATCAAGTATTTGTGTTTGTAAAAATTGTTGTTTGTTCTTAGGTCTTCCTCAATAATCTGAAAGTAAATTGAAGGAATGTCATATTTTCTTGAAAATGAGTATGTTTTTTCTCAAAGTTAAATGCCGCTTACTAGAGGTACATTCATGCTCACATAAAATATGTTGGTCATTTAAAATAATTGCTGTTAAAAATATACTATTGCAATTGTAATGATATAAATATATATACTTTTGTTTTTCATTGGTATTCTTCTGTGAGTTTTTATTTTGCATGTGTGTGTGTTTTTTCCATTGTGTTTGTTTATTTTTCCCTTTTGTATTTTAATCCAGGCAACTACACAAAACCCAAAAGGCCTTGCCTATACTGCAGTAAGATGGTAGCCATGCAGTGGCAATTACCATAATGTATCTCCACTCGCATGCCGCCCAGGGAAATTAGTTTCTCAAAGGGATCTTGTCTCTGAGTCCAGAAAAAAGACAAAAGGAAGTTGTCAAGAAATGAAGCAATGCTTGAAATGAACACTAAGCAGGTAAATGCAGGCAAGGATCTAATCAGCATGTGCAATCAGAAGTTGAATAAAAAGGGCAAGGGAAAGACTGTGTGGTGCACAAGGTGCGAGGTGTTCATCTTATCCACCACAGCTTACGAACATGTAAAATCATGAAAAAAAGAACATCCAATAAAAACATCCATATTAATCACAAAAAATAATGATAATGATGGCGAATTCAAAATGCACATGATTGACCACATCTGCTCAGAGAACGATGAGATGGAGCGAACCAGCAATCATCATGTATGGTAAGTTCCTCTTCAGGGGGACTGGGCAAAAGGGCTCCCAATGTAACTGGACTAATGCAACTCTTGGCAAAATTGTTATTGAAAGGAAGGTTTTCAAGTCAAAATGAGCCTTGAAGAGTTCTTGTGGCTGGAGAACTACCACATCTTAGAATCTACCAAAAGATCCGTAAGTGTAGAAAATGGAAGCAGAGTACCACTAAGGCGAAGTAAAAGAAAAAACATGTTTCTCGTCCCCGCCCACTTCCTTTTTATTTTTTTAAAAAATGAAAAAATATCAATAAAAAAACGAAAATCCACCAGGAAATGAGTACTTGCAAGACCGTAGCTTTCTTCATACATGCATAGACTCTCTTGAGGTCTCCCTGTAGCATGTAGGTATCGATATAAATGCCTTCGTGAAATTCCATTCCGTACACTAGACTAAATCCCCCTCTACAACGAAAAACTTTCTGAACAGCGTACATATGTACGAAAGATAGATTTAGCTCCGCAATTGTGCTGGTGCCCATTTCATTTTGTCTCCCAAACAACTCCAATAGCGAAGCTCTAAGAGCAAGGGGACCCATGTGCGCTGTACCAGTGCCTTCGTGGATTTTAGGTGGTTAGTTTCATAGCCAGTTGTTTACACTAAGATATCGCGCCACACATCAATGCATGATACATAGTACGGTGACGATGTTAAATAAATGCGACTGGCGGAGAGGTTAACAAGAGATTGAGTCCGTACGTACTGTGAAAATTTGTTTCTGTGGCAAATACAATTGATCAGCTGTTTTCTGTCAAATTTAACAAGGCCGATTGCTTGTGAAGACTTGCATATATCTATTGTTGGTGAAATTTCACCATGGTTTTCGTGTGCGTCTGCATACGAACGGCAAAATCCATCATCAAGCCATGGTATGCACGCTCTGTGCTCGATGGATCAAAGACGTTGAGTGATATCTTCACTGAATATGCTACAGGAGAGCTGGATGAAGGCAAGCCTATCGGCGATGAGTATCAAACAACAAAGGTATGCTTTTTATACTCTCGTTGGATTCATATTGAGTTAAATACGAAACTGCTAATTGTAATAGGAGGATCTTACACAACTAACAATTAAGATGGCTAAACATGGTGCTACACCACTATTAAAAATTGTAAAATATGTCAGTTATTTGTGTGACCTTTAGGTTCTGTTATTTTGACCATCACATGGTGATAAGGTTAACACGGAGTTGACGAAATCGTGAATGGCGGCCATCTGAAAAATATAAAAAAGCCCCCTCATCCTCCTTTTGTTCAAAACCCAAGACGCGAAACATGTTTTTTTTACTTTGCCTAAATAAAAGTAAGACCTCCCACAACACCAGTTCTATTTCCAAGTAACTACTTTTGACCGAGTACAGGACCCAGAGGTCATCAGTGATTGTTGTAGTGGTAAAAACTGTTTGTGCATACTTACGTTCCGACTACTTTACACTAAAAGTTCAGACACCAAGCAGAAGACGGGAAGACAAGACAAGGTTATTTAGAGTCGGATTTACACCCAGTCTCCGTGCGGATCGCTGAATACTATTTTTTACTAGTTTTCAAGTTAAATACTTAACGTCTAGCCTAATTACTATTTTTCAATATACACGTATATACTAAAAAAGTGGATATAATTTTTTACCTATACGGGATTATACACTCCACTTACACCACTGGAGGCAGTGAAAAGGGCTACTAAAGTGGCCACAATGCTGGGGTTTGTTACTCAAAACAAAGGGGAAAACCTTGTTCAGCAAATCAGGGGATATGGCTGCAAGCGACCATAAACAGCTGTTTTAAAGCTGCAGAGGAGAAGCTTCTAACCAGCTACCTGCAAACATTGTCACTTTGCCAAATATTCCAAAATCCGAGCATCATGGAATCAGATGCTTGGGATGGACCGACAAACACATTTGAGACATTATGGAGATTACTTGTAACCAAGGTCAGTAACTCCACACAAAAATTAAAATGAATAATGAATTATCTGATCGAGTGAGTATTAATTTTACATGGGAGCAAAGGCCTAATTTTAGGTGGTTTTAGGGCTACCTCTGCAGCTGTGTTGTCCAGCAATTGGTCCTGAAAGTTGGACTGGTATTTGAATTTAATTTTGATTTAAAATTTCATTTACAAAGACACAATTAGACGGTAACGATTCATGTTACAATGTGAGACTATCAAGGGTCTCGTCCGCTTGTAGAAAGACCTTGACAAAACTTAGGTTATTAGGCGAGGCAAAAGTTTGTGTTTCAAGTGGTAAAGAGAGGCAATAATAATTGAAATAGTGTATTCAGTTATGCAGACTAGAGATTAATCATTATTCGAGAGTTGGATTTACAAATGTTACATATGTTGTGTGTTTTGTATACTTATATTAAAGATTCAAGAGTTTTAAGTTAAAGTTTGTGGGAATTGGAATGCAATCTGGGTGTGAAGCCATCTTGCAATGGAATGTTAAAGAGAATGTGGAGAAGAAAGAAAACACAAATGCAAAAGGGTATGTCACTATCTAATATCTAATAATGAACATTTCTTATATCCCATCTAGAAATAAATTAAGAATTACATTCCTTTTCACAATCAGTATAACTATGAGGTTTTTTGTTTGAAGGGATTGTCTCAGAGTCCAAACATTGCCCAGAAAAGACAAAAAAAGGAAGTTGTGAAAATAATGAGGCAAGGCATTGCATGAATACCAAGCGTGTAAAGGAAGGCAAAGAGCCAATACGCATGGGTGATCAAAAGTTGAATAAAAAAGGCAGAGGAAGACCTTGTGGTGCCACAGGGTGCAAGGTCTTTATATCATTCACCAAAGCTTACCAACATGTAAAATCATGTAAACAAGAGCATCCAACGAAACCAAAAATGTCCAAAGGGGGGGTGGGGAAAGAGTAGCAGATCGATTTAGGATAAACCACTAAACGGCGAACGAAATAAGTGTGTAGCGGGACTTCGGTCTCTCCACTGGCAATCCTCACCCCCTTTGCCCCGCCCTGGCGTGGCAAACTCGCTGGACCCGGGGCAACCTTTTCCTCTCGATCACCTCATCCGTAATCATTTTTTGTATTTTTTGTAGTTTAAGTTGTCATCGTGGGGGCATCTTGGGCATCCCCCCCCCCCCCCCCTTCCCTATAAAGTAATAAAATGCTATTGTTAAGATTGGAGAAATTTAGGAACTGGACTGGGTTTACGCATTAAGTCTAGCCCATGTATGTTACTTAGGGTATGTACTAGACCATTATGCATGGCAGGATGTATAGCCCAGCTGGTCAGTTTAAACAATGTACACTGCCATATGTCAGACTCGCTTAAGATAAAAAAGCAAAAACTTATGGGCCCAGTGGTCAGGGCAGTTATTAGAATTATTCAGAAGGTACGGTGGGGCCATATTTATTGTAAACAGGGCGGATTCTAGGGGAGGGGGGGGAGGGGGCGCGCGCCCGCCCCTCCAGGTAATTCTACAAAATCTTTGCAAAAATAGACCATGTGGACAAGTTTAGCCTTCAGCCCCCCCACATAATTTTGACATTTTTCAAATCCTGTATCTCCCGATAAGGACTTGGAATGTAATGGCAACATTTACTGTAGGCTAGGCCGTCCTTTGAACCAACATGGCTGCCACGTGTCTGCATAAATCTGAATGGATGCGAGGTAGATTTCAATAAATCATTAGTATAGGCCAGTTTTCCTGTCATCTAGAATTGATAATTTATTGTAAAACTTACCAAATTTAGAAACCACTTTGGGCATCACTAGGATTATTTGGTCTTAGGTGTTTTGGTTGATGCATTCGCCTTGGCATCATCCCGCGCGCACAAGCTACCTAAGCACGGTGGACCACGCATTGTAAATAAAGAACACGTGGCCTGGAAAGTCTATTTGTGTCATGGCCCACACGGGCGGATTCATGAGCGCATCGTTCCTGGCGGAATCAGCAGAGTAGGGCTAAGAAGATCCGGTAGAATTTTGGTAACTTTGGCCCGATTCTTGGCTAGTCTGACCAAATTTAAAGCTCAAGATTTTATATGTAAGATACCGCATGCCCTGGTCAATTTCTTAGTGCCCCGTATGAGAGCCGTTTCGGGCCATAGTTTCGTTAGTCCGTAAAATATATGATTTTTCCCATTCATTTGTAATGTAACGGCTCTTTGTTTGATGGCAGCCGTGTTAATGATTCGCCATTGGGGTTTCATGAAAAAAATATAACATTGTAATATGCGCCTGTAATAACGAGTATGTAGGCGTATAATTAATCATGTTTACCTGATAGGAATATTTGATGGATTATGTTTGTATATAAAGGTAGTAATTAGGTCAGAATATGATTGAAAATAATCTGTATGAACGAGTAGCCGGGATATAGTTCGCACATCTCGGGAGCTGGGCCGACCAATGGGCACGTGCTGGGTTTTACGCCAATCCTGGGGGTCAGTAATTTCAGGTATTAAATGAGCTCTGGGACTGTAGCTCCGGTGCTGTCTATTTGCCCGGGAGTCTTCTGTGCGGTGTGGCCTATCCCGACGGGCTTTTGCATAGTAAACTTTTCTGGATGGTTGTGATTCTGAGGGATTTCTGATTGGTTGTTGATTCTGCGGCTGTTAAATCCGGATGGTTGGGAAACGATTCTCGTGGGATCCTAGCTGATAGGGTGGATTTTCGTAGGATCCCGGTCCTTGTTTACAAAAACTACTTGCAAATATTTCTCATGGCAGGTTGAATTGATATTAAAATTGAGGCACACAAGACCGGAGAAGAGCAAAGAGATACAAGATAAGAAGATTTGTAATTATTAGACGTTCAGAGGAAGATAAAAGGAGATTTAACGTTAGGAAGACAGAAAGAAGATTTGTAATATTAGACGTCAGGAGGAAGATTAAAAAGGAGATTTAACGTTAGAAGGACAGGAAAGAAGATTGGTTAATTATAGAGTCAGGAGGAAGATAAAAGGAGATTTAACGTTAGAAGACAGAAAGAAGATTTGTAATTATTAGACGTAAGGAGGAGATAAAAGGAGATTTAACGTTAGGAAGACAGAAAGAAGATTTGTAATTATTAAGACGTTCAGGAGGAAGGAGGAAGATAAAAGGAGAGTTGAAAAAAACGTTAGAAGACAGAAAGAAGATTTGTAATTATTAGAGTTCAGCAGGAAGATAAAAGGAGATTTAACGTTAGAAGACAGAAAGAAGATGTTTGTAATTATTAGACGTCAGGAGGAAGCTAAAAGGAGATTTAACGTTAGAAGACAGAAAGAAGATTTGTAATATTGACGTCAGGAGGAAGATAAAAGGAGATTTAACGTTAGAAGCAAAAAGAAGATTTAACGTTAGAGGACCAGAAATATTTAGAGTGAGTGTTCAGGTATATTCTCACTCGTGGAAATGGAAAGACTCGATACAAAAGAGAAAACCTGTCGTTACTGTCTGTCAGGAGGGCCTTGTTAGGCTTCAAAATTTTAAATCTAATTCATCAAGCGTTAGATTTTAATGTTAAATGCGGGGAGGGACATTTTCGGCCATTGTTCATAATTATTCAAATTGGTATGAGCGGGGGGAACTTTTCTGATTGTTGTGATTTGGGCTTTGCTGGTTGCTTTGTGGCTGTTCATCCGATTGGTTGGGAACAGATTCTCGTGGGATCCTAGCTGATGGGGTTGGATTTTCGTTAGGATCCTGGCCTTGTACAAAAACTACTTGCAAATTATTTCTATGGAAGTTGAAGTTGAGTTGTTAAATGAGGCACACAAGACGGGATGAAGAAGAGACAAAGAGAATACAGATAGAAGATGTATTGTAATTATTAGACGTCAGGAGGAGGGCAGATAAAAGGAGATTTAACGTTAGAATAGAAGACCAGCAGAAAGAAGATTTGTAATTAGTAGCAGTCGGAGGAAGATTTAAAAGGAGAGATTTAACGTTAGAAGACAGAAAGAAGATTTGTATTATTAGACGTCAGGAGGATAAAAGGAGATTTAACGTTAGAAGACAGAAAGAAGATTGTAATTATTAGACGTCTCAGGAGGAAGATAAAAGGAGATGTAACGTCTAAGAAGACCGAAAGAAGATTTGTAATTATGAACGTTCAGGAGAAGAGAAAAGGAGATTTAACGTTAGAAGACAGAAAGAAGACTTTGTAATTAAGACATCAGGAGGAGATTAATAAGGAGGATTTAACGTTAGAAGACAGAAAGAAGATTTAACGTTAGATGACAGAAAGATTTCGAGTGAGTGTTCAGGTATATTCTCACTCGCGGAAGACTTCTGATACAAAAGAGAAACCTGTTGTCACTTGTCTGTCAGGGCCTTGTTAGGAATCCAAATTTTAATCTTCTTCATCAGTGTACAATCGTTTAGGATTTTTAATTGTTAAATTGCGGGAGGGACATTTTCTGCCATTTGTTTCATAATTATTTAAATTGGTATCGGGAGGGGTAAAATTGATTTAATCCACGGTGTTACAATTTTGGCTGCACTTGGCGAGTTTTCTTAACAAACTCTCAACTGTATTCAATTCTTCTAATAATTACCTTGGGCCTATTTCGGACTGTAAAGTCTAACTTTTACAAATTAACACTTGTTCGGCTTGCTTCTCTGACCTTTTAACAGTTTTAAATTCAATTGAATTCAAATTCTGGAGATTAATTAAATTGGGGACCAAATTTCGGGTGTATTAGAATGATAAAATTTACCAAAAGGAGATTTAGGAAATAGTTTATTATAATCCTGACTATTCAACTTGTAAAGAGTGTAACATGTTTTAAAATGCACCTTGTATTGCACTCTCCACTCCGTTAGGCCGTTCAATGCCCGCACTGTGCCATTCTTTCTTTATCGTGAATAATGATGAGCAAAAAGAAAGATTGGAGTCCGCCTGAGTGATTTTAAGAATCGTGTGCATATTAAAATAAAAGTATAAGTGTATAGCAAAATATACTTGCTGGTAATTCCTCGCGAGATTAGTCTAAGGTATGGTCCATGGGATCTTGTTAAAAGTCATCCTTGAAATTATTTGCGTGGTGTATGGAAACACGTTCGGGTTAGGCGTTCTAAGTGGAAGGGAGGGATCACTTTCTGGTATGTTTTTTTGGTAGATGTCCAAATTGGAGCTTGATTCACCCATCGACGGCGACGTGAATTGGAAGGAGATAAGAGTTGTGGTGCCAGGAGGAAGTGAGGGTGCTGAACGGGACTGGTCCGGAAGAGGTTGCACGCCAGTTCGCCCTATGAGGAGCAGAAGCCCCCCGAGATAAGCCTCGCTTGCCAGTTCACATGTGGTAACAAGATAACCTGGCAGGACAGGTAGTCCCCCACCAACCACTGCAAACCGCCCACAGCAAGCAGCCACACACAATACACCACCACTGCAGTCGCCACCCACCAACACACCACGGCCGCCACCACACACCCGCCTCCACCACACCACCCAACACCAACCCTACAGCATCATACACCCCACACCGCAGTTAGTCGCCACCCCACTACACCCACCGCCGAACCAAAACGACACCCCATTGCCACCACCCACTACCCTATCCCGCACCCACCGCCACAACTACCACACCTCACACCATTGCCACCACCGCCACTGGCACTACCTTCACGCACCGACGCCACAACTACCACAACCACACACCACAACACCACACCACCACCGCCCTACCGCCACACGCACCACGCAACAGCCACAACCCGAGAGCCCACACCAACCCTGAATCACCACCACCGCCGCCACCCCACAGCATCACCCAGCATTCATTTTGGACTCCCCTGGTGGTGGAACACCAACGTGGCAGCAATCCCCGCGCATTATTCCAGTGGAGAGACCGAAGTTTGGTTATGGGATTGCACTTATAGTACTCCCCCTACCGCACATCAGCCCTTCAACCACTTGTGCTCTACGTATTTGTGTTCCCTTGTACTTGCGTACATGTGCACCACTACCACTTATAAGAACAAAGATAGTATATATCCTCCCTTTAGTCAGCAGCGGGTCGTCATTTTTCACTTACAGTAGGTATACTTCCTCGAAACAAACCGGCCCCCTTGATACATCTTAGTTAGACTCTGACCCCTCACCTGACAACTACATTTACAGCTACATTTTATGTCAAAAGAGAGCTTTATTTTTGCCTACCAACACAATCATTCCAAAACCCACAAAATGTCTCAAACAAAATGCCGTAAAACAACAATATTTGCTCCGAACTTCCAAAAACCAATTTCGTAGGACTCAAAGAAAGGAAGTGTCATATTTGCATACCTAGTTTCACAAGAATTGGGCAATTTTTTAGGCAAGCTGAAGAGGGAGACTAGTTCCCAGAAGATAAACATTGGCTCCACCTATTTTCTACTCCATGGCAAAAGCCTATATTATAGGGACTAAAAAAGTGGGGAAATTAGGCTGCCCTCATTAGGTACCCCTGACCCCTACTCATGACCTTGTTCATTCAAAACTGTCTTTAGTTTCAGGAAAAACAACCTCCACCAAAACTATTTTGTTAAAATTAGTCCAAAAAAGATAAAAAAAATAAAAAGCTTTTTATTTTTGTTATTTACTGAAATAGGGAAAAAAACAGTTGAAAAATATTGTAGAATCCGTCAGAGTGAAGTAGGAGCATTGAGAATGTTTGAACCAGAAAACTTATAGGTTCAACCAAAATCATTAGCAAACATTTCACTAGATAGATATATTAAGATTAAACAATGAAATTTGGATTTGAAAAATACTATCATTTGAATTCAAGGGTAAAAGGTTTTGGTGTTGAAGAAAAAGGTGCCGATTTTTGCATTCAGTGTAGGCCAATTTTAGGCATGGGGGGATTAAACTAGTCTTTTGAATTTTCTGAAATTTTCCCAAAACTTGGGGGGTTGAGGTAATGGTAATAACATTTCGTGTGTGTTAATATTACATTTATAGATCAAGGAGAGTATAGGTCGACGCGGTGCATGTGTAACGTTGCGCAGCCGCTACGGGAACTGGTGCGGAGAAAAAGAAAATACAACCCCTACATTCCGCTACAGTAAGCTGGGGTAAAACGAACAACTCTTGTTGTACATAAACTAATATATTGACTGGTATCAGTTTCGTTTTTTTCCACAGTTGGCACATTGCCATTTTAATTCAAGTTGGACCTCTTTGATATTAATTTAATCAGTATAGGGAAAATCGGTAAAAAATTAGAATTTTGCCGATACCAATTCGATACCGATAAGGTCATACATGTAATCGGCCCGATTTCAAAAATACCGAACATATCGTTATTCTCTAATCAGAAGTAAAGCTTAGAACACCATGATTCCCCAAGATTTTTAAGTTTTCCACAGACTTACCGCACCCACCAAAAAGGATTGCAGTGTTACTTCAAAAATTTCAGACTTAGTTCCTTCTTGAAAATGTTGGAAGAAGCAAACTGGGCAATCCGTATTCTGAACAAGACATGACCTTTGTTTCATTTAAGAAGGGAGCATGTACCTTAGTCTTCAGAAAGCAAGGTGTCAAAAGGAATATACTCCGAATTGGACACAAACACGTTTAGATACGTTTGTCACGAATGGGACAATCCTGATATTAAGATTTGTCAGAATGGAGGGTACTGCACAATGGGGGTGGGATAACTCCCGAATCTTGTCCGAAGCTGGAGTCGAAAAATTGTCTTGGCCTACTCGCTAGTCATACAAACAATCTGACTTCTAAATTGGAAATATTGTGAAGATGCAGTTTTCCCATATTAGTCCATAGTTCCACCCTCATTCTGAATGGATTCATTCTTTTGTGAGGAATAGCATGTATTAACACTATTACTGTAACCTTTAGTATTTTTGTTTTTGTAAAGCAAAAATAGTCACGAGG
>JAMKCH010042004.1:0-21334 GCA_023653785.1 Ophioderma brevispina
CAAGTGATTCCATGGTCATTTTCTGTTTTCTGTTGTTATAGCTAGCCGACTATATTTAGTACAGCATATAATTCCACATATAAGACACGATTGAAACCGTCATTCTTTAAATAGTAAGCCTATGGCTGCAATATCCATATCATCCTATGCATACACAGATCCCGGGGGTACTTGGATGTAGTTAGAGTTGGGAGGTAGGTATTACTTGGTGTCAGAAAATAGACCCTTATTTATACCATTTCAAAGACACTATAGGCTGCATAAATCTTGGGGAGATGTTTTAATAGCTAGTCTCAATTTTGGTTTCAGCAAAAAGTTTTTGGAATTTTGTGTAAATGGTGAAGGCAATGAGTTTAGGAAAATTTCACAACTTTCAAACATTGAAAGCAACATTGCTTGAACATCTGCAATAACCTTAAACACATACACACCCACAGTCCCACAAACACACACACAAATGGGGGGGGGGTAAGATTCAAGTGGCAATTTTGATATTATTCTGGGAAACCACTAATTTTAACAACATTTCTAAGATTTTTTCCTAAGTTGACCTTGTATGTAACAAAAAGCTAAAACTGAGACTTTGGGGTTGATTACTCACTGCTGGCACATATTTCATTAATATTCATGAGATAATGGCACCAAGTCATTGGTCAATCACAAGTGTAAAAGCTTATTTTCCCAGGTGGTATTTTTGACTATTTTCCATAGAACCTCATCCCCAGAGTCAAAGTCTAGTGGGGTATAATAAATCAAATACTGCATGGTTTGAGGGAATATATTAGTCTACTTTCCATCAGTAATGGGTACAGGACTTCCACCCCAAACCTGAAGGGCGAGGGTTAGAAGCCAAGAGCTAGTATCTCAGCTAGTCCCGACTTTTGTACAAACTGCCCTCCCCTGGTCGTAAATTCCACGGCGGTTCATCACACTAGCACATCACACGATGGATCAGAGTTAGAAAAAGCTAGCCCACGAGCAAAACATTATCCACACCATGCAAGACACACAAGCAGGATATTGGTAGCCATATAATTCATTGTTGTTGTGCTATTTTAATTTCAGTGCGGGTGAAATTAATATAACATGAAAAGGACAGTGCCTAGCAAATGTGAAGAACCGCTCCTGGGGGTGAGCCCGCCTTGGATGCGTGTAAATATTTTTAAAGGAATAATCTACAGTTGCCTTGTATTTTTGTTTAAATTTGAACTTCAAGTTATTATCCATTCAATTATTAATAAATAGTGTTTTTGAATCTAGGTCTGTGCTAAGAAGAAAATTTAATTTCCCAGAATGCAGAGCAGGTTTCTTGCAAATCTTATTTTTTTTAAATGTTAAAAATTTAATTCATATTTGAAAATTTCCCTCGCAATTTCATAATCTCTCTCACAAGAGCTTCCCAGATTCCACTTTTGGTGAAGAGAGAAAGATTTGTGCGTGCATGTGTGAACTGATTGGGGAATATATAGTAAGGGTTCCGTTCGAATGCCTTGTGGTCAACAGTGGCAGAACCAGTGGGGGCCGGGGGAAAACTCCCCCACACCTAAAAATCGGGGAGGGGATCAAAAAATGGCAAGGGAAAAAAGGGAGGAAGAAGAGAAAAGGAAAAGAGGAAGAGAAAGGGTAAAGAAGGGAGAAAAGGTTGGAAAGAGGGGAGAAGAGAAAGGGGAAGGGAGAAGAGAGAAAAAATAAAGGGAAAGAGGAAAGAAAACCCAGGAGTTTCTGGAGGCTACTGTCTGGCTGCATTGTTTTATGTTATTGTCGGGCATTTGCATTGTGGTTAAAAAAGTTTCAGTTGATAGATATGATGGCATGAGCAATCAAATAGTAGGTACACTCCCCCATGACGAGCACACATAATACTTTGATTGACACATTATGCTTGCACAGAAGTATGCCTACTGTATAAGTGGAAATTTTCGCGTACAGATATTTTCGCGATTTTAAGTTTTGCCAAATGCGCGAGAATTTAATTTCATGGTATTGACACCAATACAATACAAATCTATTGGGAAAAGTTATTTTCGTGAGTTTTTATTTTCTCGTTTTTATGTTCAATAGCAAAATTCGTGAAAATAAAAACCTCGCGAAAATGTCCACTTATACAGTTTGCGCAGAGATGCCTCGCTTTGCTTGACCCAGGGCTTTGCCCTCGATACATGCTTTCGGCGATCCCGTCATGGTTGATGGCCAAAATTTTGAGGTGATTTTGACAAAGACTAAACAAATATTAGACTAACAGGGATTGCTGATAGTCCCCCCCTAAAAAACACATTGTCATGGTTAAAGGTGCATTTCGTGATTTCAGCATCTTCTGTTTTATTCATTAATCACTAGTTATCCTTGAGAGAAGCTTATTCTCAAAATTTGAGTTGATTCCGATCTTACGGTTTTGTGTTATGAGCAATTGCTCATTTCCCACGGTCCCATAGACCACTGTGCTGTAATTTCTGTCCATTTACGGACAGAAAATACGAAATTAGGAATTTCTAACATATTCGACCGAATTTTCACGTAAGATTGGGCACACATGGATTACTAAGGCTAACGGTTCAAATGATATAAAAATCTCAATATTTCTAGGTAAGTCGGGGGGATGAGGCTGTGGATCACGAAATGCCCCTTTAACTTTTACAAAATCAATCTATATGGATTTAAGGGCTAATCAACTGTTATTGCTCATTTTCTCCAACTACAATAATATTTTTATACCACAAAGTCATTTGTATATATTGATATGAATGTCAAATTGAATATCTTCAGACTTCATTGAAAATTTCTTACAATTCGGATTTACTTAATTCTTGAAAAAATAACTGAACACAGGAGCCAAAAAAAAGATGCATTACCAAGTCATGAATACAAAATACACTTTTAATGCTTCCCACCAAATTTCTCAAGAACCCTAGCTGATCTTCTTCCCTATCTTCCTCTTCCTCATATTTCCCAGCGGGTTCCCGGCATTCCTTCAGGGACTCTTGCTGTTAAACCACTACAAGATTCATGGTGAAAACTCTTGAATCTGCAATTTTGAAACCTAAGAGTGAAGTTGCTCTCACACGAGCATACGTTTCAACGCGAAGATGGTAACAAACACGCTTCAATTTGCTGGGTGGATTTCTTCCTTCAAGGCTTCTTCTAAAGTGAAACGACCTTTTATTTTACCCATAGGATGGGGTGTACCAGAGGGTGTATTGAGTCAATCCCACAATGCACTTGTTTTGGGAAATTTGAACTCAATAGGGTCATGTGATCCTACAAAAATCATATTCTTAACCCTTAAAAACTCTGACTTTTATGCTCATTTTAGCCCACAAAGCTTTAGTACTTAGGGAATTTTTAGCATGATCATGAGATTTATTGTGATTCTTAACTTCTCGAACACTTTTTATCCCCAAATACTGACATGTGTTTAGTATTGTGCAGGGTAGACACGTTGCAATGCATTATGGGATTGGTTCAAAACACCGTCTGGGTGGGGTGTACTTACATTAGTTTGGGTACATGGGGGTACCTACAGGAATTGCAAAGTGGACAGATTTTCACTGATTTTCAACTATTTATAACTCTCCTCCTCCTAATGTCTCTAGTTAAAATAAATAACACGTATATGGCAAGCTATTTATGTAATAAATCCAATAAACTCAGTTTATCTCAATAAACTCAGTTTTTCGATCGAAAAACCAAGTTTTTCAACCGATAAACTGAGTTTTTCCAGAAAAACTTAAGTTTTTCGATCGAAAAACTGAGTTTATCAATCGAAAAACTAGGTTTTTCCAAATCGAAAAACTGAGTTTATCGATAAACATACACAGACATACGACCAGAGTAATCCCTATGTGCCTTCTGCAATTCTTGCAGACGACACAAAAAATCATAAAAAATCTAGGTTTTAAAAAATTTTCCCAAGCAAAATTGCAAAGTACATAAGCAAAAATTAGTAACTATGGGTGTCAGTCAATGTGAAGCTAAATGTCTAGTTAAAATAACAAGTACAAAAAAATATTTGCTTACAGTTACAGTAGATGAAAAAACAGCAAGTTTTCTGTACAAAAGAATTGGATTGGGTATTTACCACCATCTACATGTAGTACCTCCAATATTTTTTGGCTAAAATTACCAAAAAGGATGGACAATGACATATACACAAAAGCTGTAGGTGATCATTTAGAATTTTTATGCACCGTACTTCCAGTCGCAGCGAGTGATTTCTGCTCGTGGTAACACTTGATATTGGGTCAAAATCCGGTATTGCGCACCCTAATCGCTCGCTGCGACTGGAAGTATATCACAGGCTTAATGATTGGTAATGTTTAATCTGGTCAAATCAGGGACTATTTTAAAGGTGCAACAAGAGATTTTGAGGCGTCCATGTGAGGTGTCATATGTGGTGATTTCATATAGATTATATGGGTGTTTTTTTGGCTGCAAATCACACTTTGTTGGTTTATGATAAGAATGCATGGATGTTAGCCTATATAGCATGAAATCTTCTATAAAAGGATCAAAGGATTAAAAGGATTATACAGCTTTATTCTGTAAAAGAGTCTTACTTTAGCCGAACTCATGAATGTCTTAGACCAAGGATACACCACTTTGCCTTCACCCTGCTTGAGAGCTTTTTTGCATGCATGCCAGATTTTAAGCTAAATATCTAAAAACTGCCAAAATTCAATGTTTATTGGTGCAATTCAAGGTGCATTTCATGATTCTAGCACCTTCTGTTTTATTCATTGTTCACTAGATATCCTTGAGAAAAACTTATTCACAAAATTTGAGTTGATCCCGATCTTGCGTTTTTGTGTTATGAGCAATTGCTTGTTTCCCAAGGTCCCATAGGCCACTGTGCTGTAATTTCTGTCCGTTTACGGACAGAAAATACAAAATTGCAAATTTCTTACAGATACGACCGAATTTGCACGTAAGATTAGGTACACGTGGATTACTAAAGGCTAACTGTTCAGATGATATAAAAATCTCAACTTTTTTTTATGTAAGTTGGGGGGACGAGGTTGTGGATCACGAAATGCCCCTTTAAATGAAACCACCTAACTTTGATAAAACACCAAAGTTGGTTTAAAAAAGTGGGGATAAGTATTATATTTGCAGACCCACATTTAGCATTACTAATCACCACCCTGTTTCTAGAGTGTCGAAACCCCCTTACCTTGGCATTTTTCATCTATCTAAGACTAGTAAATCCACTTCTGTTGTTCTTGCCCATTTATTTTTCAAAATCAATATACAGGCTTAGGTTTCATACATGTTCATATTCTTACACATATTTTGACAGCATTTGTCATTTTCATATTTCAAGTCCCTGAATTTTACCTAATTTAAATATGAGCACTACGATATTCATGGCATAAATTTTCCATTTTAAACATGGTTTAACAGGTATCAGTAAAACATGAACATAGTATACCACCATGCGAACCCGTTTTTGAATTAAATATGTGCATATTCATGCAGTGCTTGCCTACATGCAAAAAATAAATTTACGTACTGTTACAGAGGAAAGGAGAGAGAAAATTAAAATGAAATTGGAGAAATTTTCTTTGTCAAACAAGCCTCAGTGTCTAATGTAAAGCACATTATCTTGATACCGATACTGATATGAAACCATTACAAATTTAGCCACACAACCTGATGCAATTACATTACACTACCCTAGTAGAGATTTCAATATCTTGATGAATTGGTGGTTGACGACAGCCTATATACCGGGTATTGGTGTTTGTATAGAGCAGGGGCCGATCAATAAGGGACCTAGTTTCTGGGTACAGCAGGTCGTTTATTATTAAATTTGGTCGGATTTAAGTATGTGTAAGTCAGTGTTTGTTATAGAAAATATGCTGTATTGTTGTTGTTAATTCATTATGTAATTTTATTTGAATATTTGCTGTGTACATACTCTAATCATGGAGGTAGGCTCTATTGCTCTTCTTGAAATTTAATAACATTTCCATTGAGTGATGTATCTGGAACAATTTATTATAAGCTTCAAAGTGTAGGTGCATTTTCCTTCAAGGTTTTTCCAATAACACCTTTTACATTCTGTGCTCCGCTCTTCTGCAAAGTGAAAACTTTTAAATTGCAAATTTAAATTTTAGATGTTTAAATTCTAAACTTAAAATAAAACCAAGAAATTACATCAGTGACCAGAACTTGATTCAGCAACCTCTATTTGGGGTGAAATATTCTTTCTTAGAAAGTCAGTCTATTGAATAATCTTTTTCCTCATTTTTAGCTGTTTAACAGTTACTATTTGATACAGATTTTCACTCGTTAGAGATTGTTTATAACGTGGGCATAGATTTAGGACCCTAGGTGCTGAGCATTCACCCTGAATGATTTTATTTAGTGCTCGAATATCCTTGAGTATTCCCAATAACTTGAAGAGAGAAACAAAATCATAAGCTGTCATGTGGCAGAGGTGGTGCCAGGGGGTGGCAAGGGGGAGGGTGGCTACCCCCTGAGAGTTATAAAATTCAGGAAAAACAGGGAGTTTAAGCAATAAATTGTGTAAAAATTAGGGTTTTTTTTACCTATATGAGGTAATTGTGTAATGTTTCGCCCCTCCTATGATTTTCACCCTCCTATGATTTTACCCCCTTGTGCAACCTCTTCCCTTGGCACTCTACTCTAGGACAATCAAATAGGGACAAATGATTACTTCTTAAAGCCACTATCAGTCATTTTCTTCAGGACACAAACAAACAGTGCCCTCAATTTTATCAAAGTTGTTTTTTTTTGCACTTTTGTATTTGAAATTGTTGTAGTAAAGCTACCTGTAAGTGGTGAAGCTGAGAACAGCCCACTTTTTTAAATAGACAATTTTTGGGCAAAAAATACCAGGATTAATTGTTTTGAAAAAAAAAAAAACTATTCTAAATTGAGCTGATATTTTCAGGAATACATGCTGGATTTGAACTCCATTGATAGTGCAAATTTGAATGCCAGAGTATCTGGGAAAGGAACCACTTTACCAATTTAAAGGTCCATGGTCCGATAGCTAATAGCCTCGTCCCTAGAGCCCCAGATTTTACCGGAAGTGGTCAAATTTTGGTATCAGAAGAAAGCTACTTTTATTTCTTATTTACCCTGTGAAATCTTAAGGCAATAAGGATGTTTGGTTTGGATGTTATGAGCGAAAATGTACCCCATTTTGGACGACCAATATTAATTTTACACAGTGCTCTATGGTGCAATGGGATTTTGGGGTGAAGGCCACTCTATCAAGATGAAAACTTTATAATCAGGGCATGCCCCTTGAATCAAGATGTAAAGACTGGAGATTCTTGCAAGTTGTGGTGTAGGACACAGCCTGCTTGATTCAGGCATTGGGGATTTCCAAACAGTAATTTGGGGAACTGCTATGTGTATTTACTAGGGTTGCAAAGGGGTGGAAAGTTTCCAGGAATTTTGGAAACTTTCATGGAAACTTTCCGGGAATTTTTAAGGACCTGGTAATTTTCAGGAATTTTCAATTTTGGCATTTATTAAGTTTTAAACATTTTAAAACATTTCGTACCCAGGAAAAAATTACAAACCATGTTTGTTAGGCCATTCTTTCAATTTGTACTGCTAACTTAAAAGGCTTTTAGTTTTACAAGCAGTAATATTTCAGATTTTTATCAGAAACAAAGGTATCTAAGTCCATGGGGTACTCGATAGAAATCTTGCCAAAAGAATAGATGCGCATTCCCAAGTTTACTAAGTACAGAAATATTTGTAAAGGTCTTGTTTCCGTAGGACTATATTTAACATATTTTAAATACATTTTTGTGTTAGGGACCTTTGAATTTGCATTTGAACTTTGGCAATTTTGAATAGTTTTCTATTATTCATCCCTCGGACAATATCTTATCATTTTAAATAGACTTTTCAAGAGTGCACTCTTTGCTAAGCCCTAACCAGAAATTAAACTCATTGGAAGTAGTGGTTTCTATAATCTTGAGAAGACTCATTTAGACCATTTATTACAAAATTTTACAAAACTTGAAGACTTGTCTACATATCTAATGGGGATATCCAAATTTCAATTTTATTTATTTGTAGCCTTTGTAGCTTGTTCAGAGGCATTCTGGGTTGATCATATGCATGTAAAATCAACCCAAAATGGGCTAAAAAAATTTTTAAAATTGTGGAAATTTGGATTTCCAAAAAAATTTAAATCAGCTGATTGTCTGAATTTCCACTGAAAATGTTCATACTTGTTTATACAGGAAGCAGTTAAAGTTGATTATGAAGATAGGTTCTCACTAAATCTAAGGTAAACTCAAGGTGGGTGGTTTACAAAATACAAATTACAAGACCAATGAGTGACAGAAAAATAAACTGACCCAAACAGGTATTGTTTTTGTAAAGAGTTGGTGGTTATTCATTTTCTCAGTTAATTAAAACATGCTTGCTTTTGCTTGTGTGTTCTTCTGTAGCATTTCACTTGTACAGAGTAATATCCTAATCTGAACAAAAGTACCTTACAGTTTGTATCAATCTCAAAAGATTGTTTTGAAAATTCCCGAAAATTTCCTAAAACTCCCATAAATTCCTGTTAATTCAAAAAATTTCCATGGAAATTTTCCGCTCTGAAATTCCCGGGAATTTTGCAACCCTAGTATTTACTATGGCAATCTCTGTCTCAGTTACACTACAAAATCTCACCTTAAACCTTAGTTCAATACATAATTTTGGAATAAATTATTGACTTCAAAATCCGTCGGGGTTAGTGGATTAACCCCGCTGCAAAATAGTGTAATTTTCAATAATGGTCATTTAGATTTAAATATTTGTGGCCAGGCCTATCCTTTAGTCAAGTCTGTGTGTAACTGTTTGATATGCGTTAGAGCGTCCTCCTACCGTTAAGTCTTTGAAAAAGACTAGCACTCGGGTTACGCTTGAAAGTTCATTGTTCCCCCTCGCTTCTTGATGAAAAATTTCATATTCCATCCTCTTGGTTATAATTTTCTTTGCATTCCCCCTCAATTCCTCCATTCCCCTGGTGTATATAATGACCCCGCCCTAGTTAATTTTAAAACATTTTCACAAGGGGGGCACACTTGCATATATCAAATTCATAAGCGAGTAAGGCTGACTATTTCAAACCCAGAGGCATCCGGTCCAGGGCTAGAATTTTGGCGAGAATCTGAGAATCGATTCTCGCAAAGATTCACGTAAACTAATTTGCGTGAATCAATGTTGATTCTCGTAAACTTTAGAACTTACCACAGTAGCAAATTAGATGATTCCCGCAAAATTTGTTTTTGGGAATCAAGACTGATTCTCGCACACAGCAACAAAATTCTACCTCTGCGGGTCACATGGAAAAACTAGGGCTTTGGGCCGAGCGACAACCAAATGGCCCAGAAATAGTGGTTATGTGGGGTGACAAATTTGATAAATTGTCAATTAAAATGTCGAAATTTAGTAGGGTTATTTGGGTGAAACTTTTCAAAAATTCTCCCCAAAATTAGGGGTCTTTGGGTGACAGTGGTAAACTTTAAAAAAAAATAAGGGGTTTTGGGTAACAATGATGATGCTGAAAATTTGGGTCATATACATGTTGCACCTTTTACAAAAATATGTAAATTAGTCTGGAGTTCAACTCATTAAGTTGTGTTTGTACAGGGTTTCAAAAGTTTCAAGAATTTTAAAAACATGAAAATTACCGATTGATAGCATGAAAACTTCCAAACAAAATGCAAAAATTAATAAAAATGTCAAATTTATGGCCCATTTTTTGCAATAATATGCAAATTAGGCCATATGTAAACATTGATGAACAACGCACTCACTTCATAGAAAGTTGTGTTGGTAAAGGTTTGAAGGGAACCATGAAAAATTTCAGACTGATAGCTTGTAAATTCTAACAAAATGCCTAAAATAACAAAATCTTAAATTTTGCCACATTTTTGGTTAAAATATGTTCATTAGGCCAATTAAGAGCATTATTAGGCTCACTGAGTTTATAATTTGTGTTTGTTTGCTTATAGAAAAATTCCTTAAAATTTTCCGATTGTTTGCATTGTGATTTAAAAAATATAAAATTTGTCATTTTGGTCTTCAAAATCTGCTTAATTAGGGTAAATTAAGCTATCAAAGGGACTCTGTTGCTCAAAATTCTGTATGTGAATGTAATAAGAGAAAATCCTGCCAAGTTGCAGGAATGATGGTGTGTAAGTTTCTCCAAGTATGCTGGTTATTTTTTAATTTCCATTGATTTAAACATTTTTCCCAAAATGATTCAAATTAGTTGGTTAAATGGAGACTCAAATGCTTGCAATATTAAAGATTTAAAAAAAAAAAAAAAAAAAAAAAAAAACTAAAAAATTAAGGTATACCTGGTATCATTTAGATTCTGTACTATTTTAGTGTAGAAGAGGGACACTACAACGGTTGCTTTTTTTGCCATGGGCAAAAATAAAAAGAAAAGACTCTTGACTATGACAATTGAAAAATTTTACAAGGTAGTTTATACACACAATCTCTAGGGCTTTGACAGCACAAAGGGTGTTTTGAACCAATCCATAATGCATTGCAATGTGCATATACTCTACTGTACAAATCACATGTCAGTACTTAGGGATAAAAGTGTTCAAGAAGTATAAGAAGGTCCATGGCCCAATCGCGAATATCCTCGTCCCCAGAAGCCAGATTTTACTTGGAAGTGAGTCACATTTTGTATCAGGAGAAAGCTACTATTTTTATCATTTACCCTGTGAAATTTAGTGCCAAAAAGGATGTTTTGGTTTTGGAAGGTATGAGCGAAAATATGCCCCATTTTGGGTCGACCAATATAATTTTACACAGGGTACTATATGGGGCTTACAAAATAACGTTTTAGCTCTCCATCAAAACGGATGAATAGCGGCTGCGAAACTTAAGCTGGGGTTTGGGAGTGAAGGCCAATCTATCAAGATGAAAATCATATTCCTTAAATCGGGCCATCCCCTTTAATTAAAAGACACCCAAAACATTTCATGATCATTCTAAAACATTCCCTAAGTACTAGTAATATTGTTTTGGTGGCTAAAATGAGTGCAAAAAAGTCAGGGTTTCATGTGTAAGGAATAGGACTTTGGCAGGATCTCACAACTATGAGGTGAAAATGAAATTCCCAAAAACTGGGCATTGTGGGGGGGTTGATTCAATACACCCTCTGGACGAGCACCAAACACTTTCCCACGGTGCTACATCACAAGGCTGGCTAATTTAATACGCACGCTCATACTTTCCGCACCGCCGTACCTGATAACAAACATCAGACTGTCCTCCCCTACCTTCATGTGTAAATCAGCCCCATATGTCAAAGCATTAAATGAAACGCATCAACCCTGGTTTGTCAGCTTAACTAGTAATCTTTGAGCACCATGCTAGTAATATGAAGGTTGCCGTTTCGAATCCAGCCAAGCACATTTTTTTCCCGACACTTCTGTGCGCTGGCCATCTCCAGGGAAAGAATAATAAATATTCATCCTTGTATACCTGGAGAATAACAAATATTCATCCTTGTATACCTTAGCTTTGTATGTTCCTGGAAAACTAAATACATAATATTTCAAGCCAATATAAAATTACTGATATACCGTTCTGATGCTAGATGCAAGGAAAGCGATGTACACTTTTCATGCTTTTTACTTAGACCTAACACCTAAATTAAATACAGTAGTTAAAATTTCAAGCCAATATAAAATTATGGTATATACTGTTCTGATGATGCTATCCGCTAGCTTGGAAAGCGATGGACACTCTTCATGTTTTCAGACCTAACACCTAGATAAGATTAAATAGTTAAAATTTCAAGCCAATATAAAATTATGGTATACTGTTCTGATGATGCTATCCGCTAGGAAAGTGATGGACACTTCATGTTTTCAGACCTGGCACCTTAAGAAATCGCTCCTCTACCAATGCTGGCTTTTTAGCTCAATTGGCAAGGACGCCATGCTAGTAATACGGGGGTTGCCAGTTCGAATCTGGCCAAACGCACTTTTATTCCCAACACTTCTGCGCACTGGCCATCTTCAGGGGTATACCAGTATTCAAAAGAGGTGCTAGGAAAATGAAATGCAAAAGTATAGGATGATTTAGGTCAATAGGACTTGGCCTATGTCAAAAACAGGTTCAAGTGCTTTTATAATTTACATCGTGAAAATGCACATTGAATCAATGCAGTCTGTTCACAACATCATGAGTCGGCGCAAGCCGCCGCCGCTGCAACCAAGTAGGGTGTAATTATAAAGTGCAAAACACAAGATGGCAATGCAAAAAAGCATGTGCATGACGCCTGCATGCATGGAATTCTTTATTCCGCAGGGCCACTGCCATGATGAATCAAATGAAATAGAGTATATGAACGACGTCAAATCAATTTACAATTTCGTGTCCCAACATGGTGGCCTGGATGGTTGTGTTTTTGCATACGATTTCACCAGCTTGAGCTTAAATTGTAAATTTACACAACTGTATGAGGATGCTCACATGTTTGTTAGTAAGGCTGACTCAAATTTCCCGATGAGGGCGCCCTCACAACTTTTCACTCTGTTTTTTTGCACGTTACATATGCTTGTCCATATTAATAACTGGGTAAAATAGCTTAGATCATAGGCCTCATATAGGAAAATCACACTTGTTTTAAAATTCCAGATCCGGGAATTTTTGTTATACTAGTTAGTACACAGTATACATACGGGCATGTATATTAATAGTGCATAACATAAATGGTGTTTACTGCAACAAAACGAAAAAATCCGATTCATCACAAACTTTGGAATTGACCATTTAGGTGACTATCTTTATCAAGTGATATGTTTAAATTACTATATAAACTAGAATTTCGCGGTTCTCGGCTTTCGCGCTCGCTATATGCAAAGCATATAAGCTGTGGGCCGCTCCATGACCTTTGACACATGACCTTTGACCTCATCAACATTGAGGGATCCCAGGTGCACCTATGACAGAAGTTTTGTTCCAATTGAAGTTCAACTTTTCAATTGAGGTCAATTTTAAAAAAACGTAACATTTTTAGTGACTGACACACACATCCACACATATTAATCCACACATACACACAACACACCACAACGGATTGCTAAGTGGTCCTCCAGCTATAGCGGGCGGCCAACAAAAATTGTATTTCAGAAATCTCTGAGTCAGCCTTTAAATATGCTGTGCATGTTGTCAATGTCATGCACTTGAACTTGAAGCTCATCTATAATATATAAACCAATATTTGTTAAAATAATTTAGTGTCTTAGTTGGAGTAATAATGTTCTGGCCCATGGTTACTAGGTAGTAGGTACGCCCGCTTCTCCGAAACGGCGCACCACTGGATTGCACATAGACGCAGCGCAGTTACTGCAACAAGCAACGCGCGCTTAATGCCAGGGCCAAGAAATTATTAGTATTACTCAAACTACTTTCTATAATCGTATTCCATCATTAATTCTGGGACACGAACGACCAAAATACCGCATATGTGGAGTATCCTTACCACGGAAGCGTACGTTCCAATGCCCTTGACAACGGCAATATTGCGCGTTTAGAGCAGGATCACAGGGGGCAGTCGGGCGTAGTCGTGCGTAAGTTGAATGCATGAACGCTTGTATCAAGCTCTCTGTGCGTACGCCGTGTCCCAGAATTAAAGAATACGATTATAATATAATAGTAGTAAATACTTATTCACCTGATGGCATTGCTTTGAAACATCTAATCTCATTCGCCGGTGCTTTTGTTGGTGGCATGGGACCACCAGGCGATGGTGGTACCAGAACTCGACTTCCATTATAACACTCTCTCCACAGTCCCTGATAGAAACCAACTGCCCGGATCCACACAGGGCTGGCTACAGCAACTATTAGCAGAATAAAGCCGATGACGGCAGAATAATGGCAATGATTTTAAAGGGTCTTATCACCCTTGTTGTCACTTGTTGTTTCAGTACGGTTGTCATCCATTTCTGGCGATATTATCGTATGTTCTACGAGTGAGAATCATTCAATTGTAAGCTAAATGTAGGCTCGTAAAGCCTTGTACTATACAACCATGGCTGCACGGGCTGAGCAGCCTACATCCAAGGATGGCACACACTGCAGCACTGCACACAAATAAGACTTGACGATTCTGGTCGACCACTGTTATAAAGTAAATGAACTACCGAATACTTCAACTTTTAGGCGATTTAGAATGCTGACACATCATGTACCAATCTCATCAACACAGTTTCACTTGCCAGATGACATTTAACATGAAATTCGTCTGCATATCAACAGCTCATCAATGAAGAATGCCAGCCAAACATTTCAGGCACCCTGCCTATGTTTATTTTTAGCACTTTCTTGAATGCATACGGTAGAAGGTGTGTAAACATTATACTTAAAATCTTAATTTTAGGCATAGATAAAATTATCAAATGAGGATATAGCTTAAATTAAATCAAAACCTTAATTATTATTACAGATTCCAGTCCACGATTGATGAATTTTGTTTATTGTTTTATATTTTGAAATTATCTGATAGTTGTCTTCCTCTATCAATATGTTTCTAAGTGATGACGAAAGTTTAAGTGGGTTGCCGCCAGTGGAGGTCGGACATGCTTGGTGTGATGAAGGAACCAGTTTCAGTTTGAAAATTTGAAACCAATTTTTACTTTGTGAGTGCAGACCCGGGAGTGCAGATAGAAGTTTAAACCTTGTTCTTTTAAGGTTTCAGGTTAAGCACAAGCCCTGCACAAGCCCAGGTGTAAGATTAGGCAGGTTAATATTTTTTCTGCCCATGGGACCCCACTAATTAACTCATTAACAGCTTTTTTTGTATGAAAAGAAGCGCAGACAATTACAAAAACTTTTGATGAAACAATCCCGCGCGTAAAGTAGCCAGCGCGAAAACAAATTTTGGGGTCTTCCCCCGGTCACTTAAAGGGATTAGCAGCGATTTGCTAATCCGAAACATCGAAAAAATCATCAAAATTCATATTTTTATATTTTTGTTACTGGCATGGATATGCGAACATAATCTGCAAATGGTAGGCTTGAAATCCGTGTATTAAAGGCAAGGCAGTACTTTTTATCTGATTCTGTAATTTCTATACGTGCGTATCAAAATTCCGACTTGAGATCAAAAAAAGCCTTTCCCGTTGAATATTACAGATTTTCAGCGTGATATTGTGCACCATGATCAATACAGTTTCCTCAAACACAAACATGATTGATCTTTATTCATTCTGTACTGGTGTAAACCACAGTCAGCTGTTTAGTGCAGATTTTGAGACGCCGTCGCTGTATGTCTATTTGCGGGAGACGGTATGATAAATTTCCTCAAATACTTCGTTTTTTTCACTATTTGGTGGTTTGTTTCTACATTAAAGCAGTTATATGGAATTGTACAAACTTATCCCCGATTTATAAGTTAAAAACATGCATTTCTACATTTTTCAATTCTCTCACATTATCGCTGCTAATCCATTTAAGTGTTAAAATGAACAAAATTTCACTGGCTGTATGGAACAACCTCCCTGAATATTACGTTGTGGTGTGGTAGAAGTTTAAGAATGCTTCATGTTAGGCCAAGGGAATTTGATTCTTAGTTTCCTGTTGGAGCGCGCATCAGATTTGCCGCTGTGGCAAATATTTCATTATTTTGTGAAAAAGTTGTTTTTCTTGAAAACTTGATAATAAACACAAATTTTCAGTTGCTCAAAATATTCAAGCATCCCTTCCTGTTCATTTTAAGCAGTTAACCTGGGAGGGGTGTCACAGTATACCATAAATAATTAATTTCCTCAAGATTTTTGCCCCGCTTGTCACAATACTGGGTGCAAAAATGCTTGAACTGATATCTAAACTTTTTAAGAAATAAACCTGCAAATACCCCTGTTATGTTAATTAGGCACTTGGAAACTTTGTGTTATGTAATAAATATAAGGTTACTAGTGTATTCAAAACACATTTAGATGTAATAATGAAATGACAGTAAATAATGAATAACGAAATTGGACCTCATCACCTTTTAAAAATCTCCAACAGGAAACTAAGAATCAAATTCCATTATCCTTATCCCTGAATATTCGTATAATTTAGACATCGCCACATAGGTTAACACAAAAAAGCGAAATCTTGACCAAATGTCTGATTTTTTAATGTTTTTGAAGAATATTTTCTTATTCCAAAACCGTTGGAGCTGAAGAATCAACTTCACTGTAAGGGTTATTTCTGATTTTTTTTGTACAATATGATACTCGCAAACATAACGTTCAAATATTTGTTTTCAATATTACTAAAATATTCACAGCATTTGCCCTTTATTGTTTATTACAACTCAGGCCTGGAATTTTGAGATATTGATGCATGAAAAATTATGTATGTTACATTGGTGTCATGTAACTAACATAATCATACGTGATATTATTCATTATATTCAACTAGAATGTACAAGAATGAACGTAATGACCCATGAATATCATAAACATTTTAAAATGGTGAATCGCCTCCCCAATTTGTTAATAAATGTCCTAACAATATTTTTTATGTATATGCATTGTGTTAGTTGCGGATGTTCAGATTTTCAACTTTGGGTCATCTTTGATGATGTGTAATGAACTATTATTTTTCTAGATGTTTTGTAAAGCAGTTACAAAAACTGCATTACCGTGGGTGGTGGGGTAATTAGTTTGAGCAGTTAGATACCAATTCAGCAATCCATAACTTGGCTATAATAAATTGCATATAACTGTAAATCTGGAGTTGTATGTTACAATGACACCAATGTAACAAACATATATTTTGGTACATGTAAATGGAACAATTACATAATTTACGTATTCATAAATGCATGTTAGAGCTGTTATGACATGATTTATAAAGTTACTATATTGTCAAGTTGTAATCTTTTACGTGACATAAGCTTCCAAATGTGCATAGAGGTACTAATATAAAAAGTTTTGAAAAGTAGTAGGGATGTTACGGTTTGTATGCATTGAAGTAAGTCTCCATAACTACAATGTTTTTTCTTTTTTAAATTACAAAAATGATAACTCAAACATCAATAAAGTATGTTGGTTGTGATGATACAAACAAACTAATAGTCCATTCTATGTTCACTCATGACATATTTCAGGATATGCTTTTAAAGTTGGTGGCATGTACTAACATTTTATCTTGAAAAATGCGCGTCAACAACACATTACAGTAACAAATTTATAAAGTCCTATCCTTTCATTTCGTAGGTAGGTGGTCTTCATTTATGTAAAAAATGTAGCGAAATGACAAGATCTAATTTCAGACACCAAGACCCCACTATGTTTGCGAGTATATCTTGTGCACATATAGGCCTATAGGAATTAACACTAGCTGCCAATCGTTGCTTGTAGAGCCAATAAGGGGGTTCAATTCCAATCTCATTGCCCAACTCAACCCACATTGACTGGAAGTAAGCCAACATCATCTTGATGCTCTTCGTATTTTATTATAATCAAGAAATCAAATTTTTAAAACCCCCAGTTCAATGTCCTCTTTCATTGGCAATTCTGGTGGCATACATTTCCAACAGGCAAGAGCTTCCCACCAGATAGGAAAACAACCTCCCTGAATATTACGTTGTGGTGTGGTAGAAGTTTTTAAAAGCTTCATGTTTATCCCCTGAATATTTCGTATAATTAGACATCAGAACATAGGTTAACACACACAAAAAAAGAAATTCTTGACCAAAATGTCTGATTTTTCAGGTTTTGAAGAATATTTCTTATTCCAAAACAGTGTGGAGCTGAAGAACAACTTCATTGTAAGGGTTATTTCTGATTTTTGTGTATGAATAACTAATGGACGAGGTCATCTGTGGGTCATGGGCAAACCCAGACGACAAACATCAAAGGCACCCAAATTGCGTGGTATGTGGTTTACACTTTGTATTGCTGTGATCTTTTTTTTTTTTGATTATTAAGCCTTGCACCAGCACTAAATATGTTGAATGGACTCTTTTTTTGCCCTCCAGATCAAACAAGCATGAGAAGAATACAATACATGCACCTGGATTTACCTGAAATTTCAGTAGTTCTGCAGGTGATTCCTTTGTATTCTCTGCCTGCTTGGGTTGTTCTGGAGGCAGGTCTGGGCCAAGAAACCTATTGACCTGCCGTGCAAGTGCCATATGCTAGGGGAGTGGCTATATTGAACAAGAAACATGTTGGTGCTGGGCACCAATAACCCGCGCAATGGCAGAATTATAAAAATAGCCAAGAATTGAGAGATAAATAACATTTTCCACAACAAAAATGCTAGTGTATGTGACTTTTTATTGAAAACTTGATGGGTAAAAAGTAGTGGTATCGTAAATTAACTCAAGTCACTAACTCTTGTTCAAGTTTACTCGACCATCGTACCTGATGCAGCTGCAAGCAATTGTCAATCTTTCTGAATATGCAATGATATAACCAGGCACTGCTGGCACTTCGCCAAACTGGCCTAGCTGAGATTTGATCCCATTTAAAACACACGTGGAAATAGAACCTGGTACAGATCCAATATAAATATGTATTAAAACACTGAAAATACATCTATCTCACACTGTATCATAGTTACTTACACAAAAACAATATATTGGTGCTTGCAAAACTAGTTATACACATGTTCATCACAACCATCACGCAATTTTAGCACTGTTCATCCATTTCAATTGTCAGGAAAATTGTTATGACCAAGGCTCTTAAGGCTTCAATACAGCAAAAACTCCATGTCTGTCAAGTTATTCAAATCTAAGCCCCGCGCTCCCCCATTTTCCCCACGGCGGGGCAATGAGGCTTGCCGTCGTCGTCTGATTTACTAGAAAAACACAGAAATCTTATAGCGCCGAAGGCGCTAGAAGGAGACTCTCCGCGCATTTGATGTACACAGCGAAGCCAGATAATTTTGTTTTTGTTTCGAACTCGCCGCGCGTATGGAGTAAGCAAGTACGCCCTACGCACAAATGCACGCCGAAAAACAAACGTTCAAGAAAGAGTAAAATGTGGGAAAACAAAATCACACGTGGTTGCCAGTGCATACAGCTGAATAAATAAGGGGGCCTATGGAGTCCCGACGAATACAGCTTAGTATATCATGAAAATTTCTATAAGAGGATCAAAGGATTACACGGATTGTACAAAGCTTTATCCGTAAAAGAGTCTTTATCTAGTTGCTGTGCGTTACTCAACGAAATATCTTACACCAAGGGGCACACCAGCTTTTTGGTTTAATAATAGTCGTAGCTTAGTTTATATAACCAAAATAATTCATATAATTTTTGTATTTGTATATTAAACAATGTGTTTATTTTAAACCTACTTTATAAACTTTGAACTTGTGGGGTGGGTGCCCGGGGGATGGTATGAGCCCAAGGGTGATGGGGAACAGCACAGGGAAGTACCGTACGGGTATACGCTGGTATATGTGGAGCCCTTATCCCCATCGCTATAGAGTTTACTAGCCCCAGTTAAAGTATAATCAGAAAAAATATTTCCTAAATCTAAAAATCGAAGAAAAAAAATCAAACAGTTATTAGCCTATTGCATGTTTAGGTATTTTAAGGGGCCGTCGCTAGAACCACTGTAGATTTTCCTAAGGTGGCCAAGGTTTCACTTTGGTACCTGACGAAAGCTACTCTTTTTTCATTAGGCATACCCTGCGAAATTTGCGATTAGTGGTGTGGACGTTGTTGAACTAAAAATTGCCCGATTTTTGGTGGTCGACCATTTAAAGGCGTAAGCTATACCCATCTATTACGGGTTTACAAAATCACGTTTGCTCTCACATCAAAACGCGATTGAAATATCGGTGCGAAACTTTACAGAAGGGGGTTTGGGATGAAGGCAATCCTATTTTACAGGAGGCCTATCCTACAAGTGATAAGATTCAAAAGAAACCTAATAATGATGTATCCTTTTTTACTCCGTACAGACAAACTAAATGATGTGTTTAGGAAAGTAACGGAGAAAACATTTTAGGTTAGGCCTATATTTAAATAGTTTCCTATGTTCAAATTCCTAAAAATGTTTGGATTTAAACATGATCAAACCAGTTTTGTCCAAATTCTAAGACCCCATAAACCAGATTTCTAGACGTAATCGATTGGAGATTTAGGCTATACATTGAAGTAAAAATCGGAACATCACCTATAAGACTTCCATAAATTCTAGAAGGGAATATCAGAGTAATAACGGGTTCTAACAACAAATTGTATCATCCAAACAAAACAATAAAGAACAAGAGCCTATAAATAACTAATTCTTAAATAAATAAACAACCGAGTTAATATCGCAAGTTCGTTGCAAATGTGGCAACAGATTTGCAAATTTCCATGAGTAGCGCACCCGCGTGAATTGAACACAGACTGAGCGCAGGTCAGTTTTGCTTTGACGCGCTCATCTCATGCATAATGCAGTGGTACTTTTTGGACACACTGAATTAATTCATGAGGTGGTTTAAAACGGGCAGAATAGCATCGGTCATCATTACTGAGTAATGGAACAAACAGGTGCGTTTGGATCGAAAATTTGGCGAGGTTTCCGATCTACGCTTCGCTTCTTATCTATGCTAGAAAATTGAGAGGTGTCTGCGGGGGGAGGCGGGCTGGGTTGGGGGGAGGGGGAAAAAAAATAAGGGGGGGGGGGGGGGGGTGGGGGGGGGGGTAAAAAAATTAAGGGGGGGGGGGGGGTGGGGGGGGGAGTGGGGGGGTGGTGGGGGGGGGGGGGGGGGGGGGGGGGGGGGGGGGGGGTGCGCCATCCTGAGGCAGCCTAGGAAAAGTCTGGTCAGGCAAGACGATGGTGGCCAAGACCCTTTAAATATAGCAAACTCACCAAAACGATTACCGCAATAAAGACACAAACCACAAACCATTTAGGTGCTCTGGATGTGGGTGATCATGGGCGTTCCCATGACCTAAATACGCCCTGCTCCCCGTCCATTAGAAGAAATGACCCTTGGAGTTGATTATTTCAGCTTCAAACGGTTTTGGAAAATAAGAATTTTTTCATGTAAACCAATGGACGATATATCAAAAATTGGAGATTTTGGCCGCTACCAGCCTAGATCAGCCTTTAAATCCACTCAAAGAATCAAAAAATCTGAAAAAGTGAAAGAATAAAGTCGGTGACATTATTTTTTTAATAAAAAATAACAAAAACAAAAGCAGTGTTGGAAATATGGATTCCCATTCAATTAGGCGTTTTAGTACAGAGAGGCAGGAACAAAAGAATGGTGCAAGTAAAAAGAAGGTCCATGCCGGGGTCCATGTGTGGGCTAGCAGAAAGCGTGAGTAGCTCAGTGACTCCGGAAAATCTCCAGTACTGGATGAAAACCACTGG
>JAMKCH010042005.1:0-12946 GCA_023653785.1 Ophioderma brevispina
CAAAGTCTGGTACATGTATTAAATGGTTGCTGTGAACTCAGGAGATCTCCTGAGTCCCTGAGTTCCTGAGCTATTTTGTTCCATTTCTTGCGTTCTTGCGCAAGAGTTTGCGCCCGATTTGTGCCAGACATGCTCAGGAGGCTTTTGTTCTTACAATCAGGAAACAAGTTTTCTTGTGCTGGAAACCTTTCCTGAGCCTAATATTTTTGATAGGGATGATAGTCTGCACTCCTCCATATGTGTTCGTCAGTAATTCTGAAACAAAATCTGCCTGCATGCGCGTAAACACGGAATGGGTGCGCCGCTTGACAACGGAAATCTATGCGCAATTCAACAGCGGCGCGTGCCATTGTTTCAGAAATTATGACGCGGCGACGATAGCCTAGCTAGGCTAGGCTAGCCTGGCTAGCTAGGCTAGGGTACTACAACTAGTTGACACACCATCACCATGCACGGACGGGACAATACAGTAACTCATGCATAAAGTACTGGCAAATACATCATGCACGATTGCGTTATTTGCATAAACCAATTGCATGAATGGGAAATAATTCCGTATTCTAATTAATTAATAAAAATTTATGCACCAGGACACCCCACGAACATGACGAATTTGAAACCTTTACAAATGTTTAAGTAAGTTTTAACCAGGTCAATCATGTCCATGTTAACCGAATGTTCAGTTAAGACTGGTGGCAGAATACTGAATTCAAAGGCCCCAAATTGTTTTAGAATTACTTCGTCAAAAAATCACCTTACTTTAGTTATCCGGTACATCCGGCCACATTCACTACCACATCCACACACAGGCATGACAGGAGCGAGCACACGATCAGTTGTCACCACTGAAATCAATTGTAGCCAATAATGGTCGCTGCCATAGCAATGCACTATTGAAACTATGGTAACAAGGCAGTACCAAAGAGCTGAACTCCATGGGAGTCAAACGATCATTAAGTACTTGCCATACAACTCTTTCATTAGAGTCAACTGACTCCAGGAAGAGTTTTACTGCATTACTCCGTTCAGAAGTCAAATGACTCCAGTTTGGCTTTCATCATAAGTCGAAAAATTAAACAGTTTTGATTTTCTAGACAACACTAAATTTCATCACTTAATTAAAGACTCATGATGTGTGTTTTAACTAATCCCCATTCCAAAACCAAAATAAGTAAATAAAAAAATAAAACTTGAAATTGAGATGTCCATTTTAATTGCATGGGACAAAATCTATTGAAGACTTCCTATATATTTAATTTTGGTCTGGATTTGGTGGAAATAAAGTGAAGTAAATTAAAATGACTAAATACACACCAAGATTCTAATGCAGCGCCACCATAACATGGAATTTTGGTGTGTAGGTAAGTCAGATAAAATAAGCTTGAAGTATCCTCTTCACATTATTCTGCTTTGTCCCTACAATTGAACTTGAAACAAAAATCAATTGATTATATTCCTATTGGGCTATATATATATTAAAATTAAGCAATAATCGCTCGGGACACACATACAATGATTAGTGTGATTGATCAAAATTAAAACCATTAGGATTAATATCTCATCCATGTACCATACACACCAATAAAGCTTCACTCCAATAATAAAAAATCTTCACTCAAACTGGAAATTTGTCACCGAAAATCCTTCACATCAAACAAAAATCTTCACTCGAAACTCCAATTTGTCACTCGAACCTCGAAATTGTCACTCGAAACTCAAAATCGTCACTCGAAACTCGAAAGTTGTCACTCGAAACTCGAATTTGTCACTGCAACTCGAAATTTGTCCACTCGAAACTGAAATTTGTCACATCTCGAAACTCGAAAATCTTCAACTCGCAACTCGAATTTGTCACTCGAAACTCGAAATTTTCCGATCGAAACTCGAAATTTGTCACTCGATACTCGAAATTCGAAATTTGTGACTCGAATCTCGAAATTTGACACTCGCAACTCGAAAATCTCCACTCGAAACTCGAAATTTGTCACTCGAAACTCAAAAACGTCTAGCTCGAAACTCGAAATTTGTATCTCGAAACTCGAAAATCTTCACTCGAAAACTCGACATTTGTCACTTCGAAAATCTTCACTGACTACGAAATTTGTCATCGAACTCGAAATTTGTCACTCGAAACATCGAATTGGGTCACTCGCCCCCTCCAACATAGGCCGTGCTTGGGGCCCATGTGCGTTTTGTGTGGGTAAGCTTGGCTATAGTGCGCATGGGTTTTAATGTGGGCTATTCCTAAGGGGGCCCATTGTGGGTTGTAAATGGGTAAACCATTATGGGTTGATGCCGTTCTGGGGCCCATGTGGGTTTTGTATGGGGCATGTGGACATGGGGTATCATTGGGCTATTCCTGATGGGCCCCAATGTTGGCAAACCCATTATGGGTGTTTATGGGCTTACTGTGTTGGTCCCAGTGGAGAATTAATCTGGGCTAACCCATCATTGGTTTTACCCCAAGTTAATGGTCCAGTGTGGCCCCTTTGTTTTTCACGTGGTTCCATGGCTTACGTGGGCCACGGGAATTACATGGGCTTTCTAAAGGGGCCAGTGTAGTTTGTTCAATGGGTAACTGATAGGCTTCTTTACTTGGGCTTTAAGTGCAGGGGTTTTCTCAAATGGCCATTGTAGGTTTTCACACTGGTCATGATTAAGTTTCTTTAATTGGGCTTTAAGTGGGCTTTCCTAATGGGGCCATTGTAGGTTTTTTTTCCAAGTGGCCGGCGAGTATATTTTACTCTATGCAAGGATGGGCCTTTCCAGGTCTGGCCCATTTTGAGCCCAGTGTGTTGGGTACAATGTTTTATTTTCCATTCTTTTTATCAAATAATTATCTACTTTTTAATAGTCAACGAAACTCATCCCTGTCGATATGAAAGCCAAACTACAAGTTTAATCATTTTAACTCAAACACTCCTTTAAATAATCTAATTGATGCCAATTTGTCAGTAAGAACAAGTGGTCGACTGGATGAGAGCATTAGACTTAAGATCAAGAGGTCCCAGTTTCGAATCCAACAAGGTAAGTAATACATAATTTTGTAACCATGTTAGTAATGCAAGTGAATGCCTATTTTGAAATAGTTGAATTAAAACAATGTGTCCAATAATGTACTAGAACTCTTTGTTTTTTCTTAATTAAAGCATATAATAGCCGTTACATGCATGTGATTTGTACTTGGTCCCCATAAGGGCCCCATAAGTCCCCCATCTACGGCCCAATTAGATAACCCCCTGGGGACCAACATGTGTTTCCCGACGACACAAAAAGGGGCCCACATGGGCTGCCAATTTGGGGCCAGAACTTGGCCCATGCAGGACCCATATTGGACCCTGCCTCAATGGTGGAGGGGTCGAAACTCGAAATTTGTCACTCAAACTCCCGAATTTGTCACTCGAAACTCTCGAAAATCTTCACTCGAGCGAAACCGAATTTTGTCACTCAAAAATATTCACTCGAAACTCGGAAATTTTGACTCGAAACTCTCGAAAATCTTCACTCTAAACTCGAAATTTGTCACTTGAAATCGAAAATCTTCTCTCGAAACTCGAAAATTTTGTCTCGACTCTCGAAAAGTCTTCACTCGAACTCGAAATTTTTCACTCGAAAATCTCGAAATCTTCACTCGAAACTCATTTTCACTCGAACTCGAAAATCTTCACTCCGAAACTCGAAATTGGTCACTCGAAACTCGAAATCTAACTCGAAACTCGAAATTGTCCACTCGCAAACTCGAAAATCTTCACTCGAAACTCAATTAGTCACTCGAAACTCGAAAATCTTCACTCAACTCGAGCGAAATTGTCACCTCGAAACTCGAATCTTCACTCTAAACTCGAAATTTGACACTCTACTCAACGCGAACTTTTCACTCGAAACTCGAAATTTTTCACTCGACACTCGAAAATCTTCACTCGAAACTCGAAATTTTGTCACCCTCGAACTCTCGAAAATTCTTCACTCCAAACTTGAAATTTGTCACTCTATAAACTCGAAATTGGTCACTCGAAACTCAAAAAATCTCACATCGAAACTCGGAAACTCGAAAATAAGCACACACGTTGTCGACCACTGTATTGGTAAATGACACCACCGCAACCGACTAACCCAACTGATTCCCGTCAGGTTTATGTTGATTAACGGCCACAGGTAGACCCTGGGGACATCTTGCTGAACATTTCCCAACACCTGGTTATGTTGAGAACGACTGGAATCTTGTTGTAGTTGGCGCTGACGGTGAATCCCGCCGCTCGCGTTGATCCAATCCGGCTTGTTGAGTGCCCGTGTTACGTAACTGGGACTGGTTTAGATTCCGTGTGATGATGATGATGAAAACCCGCAATTGTCCCTAACAGTTGACAAACTCTCCAAACGCAACGTTTTGCGACTAGTGTTGTCTCCTCGTCCGATGTATTTCCTTCCCAATTTTCCGCTTCCATCTCCATCCAAATTGGCCGCTGTTGCATTACGTTTCGTGCCTTTCTTTCTCCCCATTTCGTTGTTTCAATCGACCGAAAATCAATCTATTCATTCACGTACCCCAAAATGACGCGATGTTTAACGAATCCACAGCTTTAATAAAATTGAGAAAAGTCATGACTAGTCCCCCGACAAATAATGTCAGCAAAGCGTTGAGGACTACCCCCCGAATCAGAACCAAATCAGTCCTTGTTTGGCGGTATGTAATTCCCACTCAGTCTATGAATAGAAGATGCTATTGTAGAACAACGGACCTCACATCCCCCACGCAACCAAACAGATAGCTTTGTGACGAAGTACCCAAGCAAAAGCCTGTTACCTTTCGAATGAACACCTGACTGACACAATGCGAACAATAAGCCCATGGCCACAAAGCCCCCCCCCCCCCCCCCGCCCCCCCGCAGTGATATAAACATACAAAGACGCGAGTAAAAACTACCCCGACCGAATCGTGGCAAGACTTTAGACTGCGGAAAAGTTTGTTTTTCTTTCGATGACTTCATAAAACATTATTGTGTTTCTCCTGATGTTTCGGTTGTAAAATTCTTTTCGTGTTCATTTCTATAGCTTGGGTATCGTGGATCGGTAATGATTAATATATTTGATTACTATGGACACCGCAACAGGTGAGTAAGATATTCTGGCTCTAATAAATGTTTTCTTTATGTCAAACTAATCTAGGATCTACTTAACTAACAGCTGACGATTAGCGCCAAGATAACGATTATCCTCCCTTTTGAAGCGCTGCAAGTCCTGGTTTAATGCTACATGAGCAGGACGGACATTCTACGCCTACAATGCGATAAATATCTTTTTGTGTGTGTTTGGGGGGGGGGTTGGGTTTAGGTGACCCTTTGGATTTTCACAGCATGGTCAATGAGACCTGCCTGAGTGCCTATAAAGAGGGTCACCTGAGAGCATTCAGGTAACAGCTTGCTGAGGAGATCATATATTGTTAAACACACAATTGTAGTGTCGTTTGGTGCTGGGGTAAACCTTTTAAAACTCACAAGGTCAAGCCCCATTGGCATTGAAAGATTATTATTATTATTATTGTTATTATTTTAATCTCATAGTGGTTTGGCGAATTTCTCTTTTGTTATGCACGAAAGTTGACTTTTGGGGGAATTTTCGGTTCGCCTTAGCGTGCCTCCTTTGGTTTGCGCTTTATTCCGTCCGTCAAGGATATGAGATTAATTTTAATGCAGATTAGGTGGAATCCCCACGGCAGTATTTAAATAATAAAGAGAGCTCATTATAAACTAATGACTATTAATATCTTCGCCTTATTCCACTTTTTAGTATAAATATTATTATATTCTATTTTTATTAACCATAAAAACGGTGATAATGGGAAAAATACCACTTTTCATCATGACTAATCACAATACTACAAATCTTCCAGTTAAATCAGGTACCGATCGTGGCAAATGAAACACAACAGTGGCTGCGCAGACCATCTTTTTCTGGGGGGTGGGGGGTGACGGGGTGGGGGGGGGAAGTGAAATTCTGGGGGCCCGTAATCAAATATTTTAGAGATTTTTAAACCAATTTTTGTGCTATAAAATTGCTGTTTTTGCCAAATTTTGGTGATTTTTGGCGCCAACTCCCGAAATTTGCCCAAAATCCCTCATTTTCTTTCAAGTCATGGTGGAACAAAAGCATGGGGCAAGAAAAATTGGGGGGGGGGGGCACATGCCCCCCCTTGCCCCCCGCCCCCCCCCCCCCCTTGGCTCCGCGCCACCTTAACCACCACCACCTTAAAAAGCAGCATGTTACGTAGCTAATATCAGGCATATATCTTTGGTAAATTTAACGTGGTTATTATCCATGTAAATAGCCCCCATGATTAACATGATTATAATGAAAAGAAAATATTTTGATCGGGAGAATATTTAGGTAAAAAATTAACGTTCTTTCGAAATAAAATTCCTCACTGTATAAGTCAAAACTCACGTTTTCGTACACTCTTGATATTTTCCATTCTTTCTCGCCGTCATATTAATCCAAATTATGTTTTCGGATCAGATTTAAAAGCGTTTCCAAGAGCTTCCACTTCATGAAATTCTTAATATTTAATAAATTCTAATCACTAATGCCTTACAGCAGCTACAGATGGTCCCAGAGGTAGAGGCGTTTTATTTTTATTTATCCGAATTTACCACGTGTCTTGTTATGAATATCTGTATAGTCATCCCTTAGGACATTCAAAACACGCAGCATAAACTCAGTGAGTGGTGGACCGTGATGTCAGAGGTCATGACCTCTAAATGTGTTATGTTCTTCAAACCAAAACGTTTACTTTGTAGCGCCTAGAGGTCACCGACTAAACTCAATTGGGCAAGTTTGGTATCATAGTTAAAAGCTAACCAAATTATCTATTCAGTGATAGCTACCACACATTGGATTTTTTTGAAAGAATAAGTTGTACTCTGTGGCCAAAACAATATGGATTTTTACGCCTTTTTTCAATTTTTTGCAATCAACTTTGTACCATATGGTCCACCCTATGTACCATGAAGATTGCTATATTTCTCTTCCATATTTTTCAGAAATTAGCGTCTATATATGTGTTAATAATATCCGGAAGATCGATTATTTTACTTCGTTTATTTTTATAGTTACGAGATTTTAAGTATGTTCACCCATGTCTTCTATTTCGCCCCTTTTATTTCCGGTGTGGTTGTTCATAGACCACAAAGGGAGCACACACTGATAGAATTTGGGCAATTTGGTATCACATTAAGGCTAATACAATTATCTTTCAGATACAGGTAAAACAGTTTAAATTCTGGAATGTGGTAATGTGCCAAATTATTATATTGTAAAGTGTTGTCCATGCATTGTACAAAAACAATCTCTAAATTTCAAGAACTCAGGCCTTGGTGCATCTTCTACGTGAGTGAATGCTGCCATAAATTGCTCTAATTCCCCATCATGTCATGGACGCACTCCCCTTTGGATGTTAAGGCACTAATCTGTGCTCAGAGGCGTATCCAGGATGACCTACCCCCGGGGCAATGACGATGACCTTTTTGCGCCCTGTGGAAATTGGAAACTGGCACCCAATTCCACGTCTTTTGCATATGCATAACACCCCCACCAATAATTATTTTTGAAAACTGTTCGGCAAATGGAAAGTTTTGTGGTCGGCAACCCCCCCCCCACACACACACACATTGAAAATGGTCTGGAATGCACCATGCATTTGATAAAAAACAATTAGTTAAATGTTCCAACACCTTATCGAGCCAGAGAATCGGCCACGTACCGCGTCGATGCCGCACAATGAACTACTGTATGATGACTATAATGTAATGTGATGTCATTTGCTTCATTGCTATTTTCATATTTCCATACATAACACAAAATCAACCTGCCAGAAAGTCGTGAAAACCACTTGCCTTCATTCGCTCTGGTCTTCGCTACATGTGCTTCTTTCCCGCAGGTACAACTCCAATCAGTCCAGCCTCACTGTCACGTCATCACTGTTTTTCTGAGTGGACAACCACTAAATTAAATCCTGGGTCTGACTTGCTCGTTAAATTGCTCGTCGTTGAGGCTCAATAGTTTTTTTACATAGCATAATACAATTTTATTTTTCTTTATAATTGGGAGCCCTTTCTGTTTTGACTCTCTGACGCCCTTTTTTCTCTCTATATATTCCTCGTTTCCCCCTTTTGCACCCCTTAACTTTTTTCAAGCCCTTTCCTTCTTTTCATGTTTTGACGCCCCTTTGTTTTGGGTTTCTATATCCACCTTTTCTTGCCATGTCAGTTACTGTTTTCGCGCCCCTTTCTTTATTTTTTAAGCCCGTTTTCCGTTTGTTTTCTGTTTTTACGCCCCTTATTATTCCCCTTTAACCTCAATTGCATTTGTCTATTCTTTGCGTCCGTTTCCTAAACTAATTTTCAACCCTTTCCCGGTTTTTCACAGTTTTTGCTGCCTTTAATTTTTTTTTATCTATTTTAGCGCCCCTTTAAATTCCTTAAACTTTTTCCTCACCCTCTGTTCCTTTTTGGCGCCCCTTTCTTTTATCTGTTTTTTCTTCTTTTTTCTTCTCATTTTTTGCTACATCTTTTTGGTTTGTCTTATTTCACTTTTCTTTCCAATTCAATCACCATCCCGTCGTTTTCTCGCTTTTATTATTTGCTTTCTTATTGTGCTTTTGTGGCGCCCCTTCCTGACTATTTTATACGTTCCCTTCCCATTTTGGTTCACATTGTTTCGCCCTAATTTTAGCGCTTCTTAGCTTTCCCTTACTTATTCTTCCTTTTCGCCATAAGCTTTCTATCTCTTTCCCCTTTAATGTACCTCTTCCCCATTTTCATTTTACTTTTTCTTTTCCTTCCCCCATTCCATCTCTAATTTCTTTCTTTGATCCTTCTCCTTTCCTTTCCTCCTTTTCCCCCTTTCCTTTCCCTTTCTTCTCCCTTTTCCTTCTTTCCTCTCGTGGTTTTCCTTCTTTTGGCGCCCCCCTTTGGCCAACCGGGGAGCAAGTGCCCCCCTTTGCCCCCCCCCACGATAGCTCCCTGCTGCTCAGTCAAACCATGGATTCATTGGCCCTAATCCTGATCCAGAGTCAAATGAGGAGAGGGAAGTTTGTGTGAACCTTTCCTGTCAAATCAATGTACGCCCTGTCTGGCAGATGCCGTTTTCCAACAATATGCCATGAGGCTCAAGTCTCATATCTAAAGAAAGGTTGATGTAACATTCCAAGAGTTGAAAACAGATGCATCTGAGGGATCCATTTCTGAAACCCACTTGCTAAAACATGAGTCTTAAACAAAGCTTTGGGAGTAACATTGATTGAAATCCTTTGTCTGGTTTTTTGCCTTTTATGTTTGATGTTTATATAATCATAATAATAATAATAATAATTATTTTCTGGGGCACAATGTCTATCGTGAATGAAGAGGGAATACTTAATACCCCAACCAACCCCCACACTCTCTCCAGCAACAGTTCAGGCGAGATAAGAGAACCAATTTGCCCGAACGGGGAAGCAACTGCCTCAACGTGGTTGGGAATCAGATGCAACATTGGCAATTGAAGCGGAAGCAGAATGACTTTCCAAACCCAACCAGTTTGGGAAGCGACGAAGGGGTCTAAGAGAATGCACCTACGCTGACCGCTCGCCCCCTTAAGCAATGCTTTCCCAAAGGGAGAGAAGATGAAGAACATTTGCAACCATGGAGTGGGTGGGTGGAAGCATTGCAAGCTATGGTCCCACAGCTGAGAAGATGTGCAGCCTAATCCAAATGGGCCAACTGATGGGCCAACAAGGGGCCAACATGGGGCCAGACAGAGTAGGACACCCAGATAGAGTTTCAGTTGGATGTGTCATGTCAAGATGGGGTGGCAATAGGATAGTGGCAAGGTATCATTGCTTGACCAATAAAACCAGTTAGGAACCTAACTTTCAAGATTGTTCTCGCACATTGTATATCGTTGAATGAAGAGGGAATAGTAATACCAAAAACCAACCCCCACATCTCTCCAGCCACCCAAGATGGCAGGCGATGAATAGAGACCAATTGCCCGAAAGGGAGAAGGAAAGCAACTGCCTCAACGTGGTTGGGAATCTGATTGCAACAATGGAAATTGAAGCGGAGCAGAAATACTCTAACAACCCAACAGCACGTGGGGAGCGAGAAGGGGTCTAAGAGAAGGCACCTAGCGCTGACCCGCTTGCCCAAATTGGCCAAAGCCTATGAGGTTGAAGGGGTATTGATTAAAATGATTACATGCAATGGAAATCCCTGAGATGCCAGGAAGAGAAGTAAATTGTAAGATAATAAATGACTTCAATGACAACAGTACTCTCCAAAATCGGTAGGATATAAGACAAAAACAGTTGGAGCAAGAAGCCTAACTATTACTGATACCAGTAAAATAATGCCGATTCTACAAAACCATAGCCTCTGTGACACGTTAAAATTTATAGAAGATGGTAAGATCCATGTGGAATGATGTACAAAACCTCAACTCCAACTACATGCAATGGTGTATCTGTTCAACTAGGAACTTATCGCATGACCTACACTATGGCATGGTCTTGTCTTGATTATGAACAAGTATATCAATTCAATTAGTGCTTGCCAGGGTTGGGGGAAGCTCAATGGTGGAAACATCAGAGAAACAGAATTCAAGGATGCACCACGATCACCGACCAAAGAGCAGTCGGGAAAAACTCGGAAGTGCAAAAATTGGCGGCATCAGCAAAGATTGGAGTGGCAATGGTAATCAGAAGTCAAGGTACCAGTGTGTGTTGAAGACGGAGCACATTAGCTACTGGGCTTTAACACTATATAACGAGAACTCCTAGCATAATTTGGGCATTGGCTCTTGCGGCCAAGTGCTTGACTGACAGCATATAAATGTGCTACAGGACAGGAATACAGTCGGCAAAAGCTTGCCCTGAAGAGGATAGGAAATAGATCACTATGCATGCAGTTGAAATAAAACTTCACCCTAGTGGCCAATACCGTTCGAAGGTGGAATAGGGTTTCTAAGCTGTACTAAGTACCACAGCGATGAGTCCACTGGATTAGGGTGCTAGCAAAATAGGGTTGAATTGACAGATGATGGATGCAATGCTGGTACAGATCAGAAAAAAAAGCAAAATAGTTCAATCAAGAAAGCATGAAATTCAAGCCACAAGTAGTTATCACTTTCCAAATATCTCAAGACAAATAGGCTGGTTGTTTGGAAAGTACAGCATTACAGGGACACCTGTGTTAACTGCTATTCGTGTAGAACTGAGGACAAAGGTCACACTACCCAAAGAGACCACTGTCATCCATTGTCACGAAAAATAGATCAACACATGCACAGAACTCACGCATTCATAATCTCTAACCTTCTGGGCCCATAACTTATAAGACCTCTATGACCTGACACCACTCTTGGAGGGTAACTGTGGGGACTATCTGAATGACCATAACATCCAAGTAACTGGCATTGAAAATGTGGTGAAGTCTGTGGAAAAAACAGCTGGCATTATGTTATGCCTGTATGTAACAGCTAACCCTTATGACGTCTTGCAGATGACACAAAAGTGGATCTTGGAGGTGGAAGTGATCGATAATCAATATTTAAAATGTATGGGATCAGCTAGTTATAGGGAGAAGCATTTGGCTGGCTAAATCGCGATGGTCTATACGCTGGTTAATGGGAACGCATCAGTCTGGTGGTAATTCAAAATTGAATCATCTGTTATTCAAAACCAGTCACCAGATAACTTGCCAATAACCACCTGGTGGCTAGCAGTAAGTTATTCGCTGTGTGATGTTAGAGCTGGTTTACTTGATGACTGGTTTTGGTAGGGATTAGTTGAGGGCTATATGGAAGGTGAAACCTTCAGGATGCAAGTCTACGATTGGCTAGTGGGCGTGGTAGCAAGATGGAATTGTAATAGACTATATGAGGAAGGTACCGAGTTAGAGACAAAAAGGGGGGGCTGGCCTCTGGCTGATTGACTCTATCGAATTTATGACTCCTGTTGGACGGTTGAAGAATGGCCTTAGAGACCATGTTCCATGGGGAATAGCTCCATCCATGTTGTTACAAAAAGATATAATGTTGGCCGACATCTGGTTGTATGAGTGAGAATATCCAACTCGGACAAAAAAGGACAGTGACCAGGTGGGCTTGTACAAGACGCAGGGCAGGTGTGTTATATAGCACAATCGCAATATCAAAAACAGATGAGGGTTTGCAAGGTGTTGGAGCCTACCGTAGCGTCCAACCTCTACATGCGGGCCAACGCTCCAACTCGGCTCCAAAGACTGGGAGCGGGCGCCGTACACAGCTTACCATACCATCAGAGCATAACCAAATTCCCGGCGAGCACTGCTGGCCGGCGGCCTCCGCCATTGCGTCCCGTAAGTACCGTACGTGTAACGCTTGAGCCTCTATAGGCCCGCAAAATAAAGTAACATAGTTTAAGTAATCATGACCTAGGTAGAAACCCTACTTCTCTGGGACCCCGCTATATACATGAGGGGACAGATCTGACTTGGACAGTAAGTGAGAAAGAATAAGATGATGGTGTAGGCCGAAAGCAGCCCGTACAGCATATCTATGTGAGGGGAAAGATTACAGGGCGCGGACCACCAAATAAAGTGCGTACGGCTGAGGGGGGTGGGGGGTTTCCCCAGCGGGGAACCAAGGGGCAGAGCCCCTGGTTGGGGGGGGGGATAATGCGGGCGAAGGCCCGTGAAGACAGCGATTTTCGTAATTTGGAGATCATAATTTGTACGGAAGTCAATAGGACTCTAATAAAAATTAGTTGTATAAAAATGTCAAAGATAGATGTTATAATAGTCAAAGGTGTACGTAGTACTGTTCAGAAAAGAGATTGGAACGTAGGCCTACGTGTGCATGTTGTGGCGACGAAGCCCAGTGGACGTAAAGCGGATATGATAAACCGAAAAAAATCACCAAGGTTCATTTCTCT
>JAMKCH010042006.1:0-31177 GCA_023653785.1 Ophioderma brevispina
TCTTCTAATTCTGTTAATCATTCACTCCTCTTTAAAACATGTTTAATAATACACATGATAATAGATAATACACCCGATAATAAATAACAATTACATAATAACAATAAAATACCCGACATTTGTAAAGCGCCTTTTTCCCAATTATTTCAAACGCTGTTTCCTAGTATTATTACGCTACATAACCGTCCAGGAAATTCACAATAATTTCCTCCCACTTCATTGAGGCCGCAGCTGGAAGGGCGCACATCCCTATCAGCACGTAGTATGTAATATTCCCCAAGTTTAAGTCTCCCCCGATTTCCTTGGGTAAGCGAGGCAATTGAGATTAGTATCTGCCCGGGACACAAACACGTTGACTTCAGCGGAGCTCGAACTCATGATTTTACAATGGTTTTATGATCACGATCCTGCGCTTATCCGCTGCAACACACTGCTCTTTGCTTGATAGTATTTGCTTTAACGTTACCAATTCGCCTCATTTATGTCATTTATATCCCTTGTGTGATGTACATTGGTTTCACTTTGCAGCTTACCTAATTTTACAATGTTATGATTGGTATTTCCCTAATCTAAAATGTAAATAATTTTGTATACAAGATGTGCTAGTTTTTATCCGTTGTAATTGATTGTATCCTTGACTCTATAATATACCCATGATTTTGTTTATCACATTATCGATTTTCTCATTTCTTAAAAGCGGGGGAGCCGATTAACACCTCGTTCCCCTACTTTACTCCACTACAATTGAAATTTTTTGTATCAGAAAAGAAAGTGTAATGATTTTTTTTCTTCATGTGTTCTTGAACTACACGCACACATAAAAATCACGCACCCATACCTCTCACGCACCCTTTCTCTCTCTCCCTCACACACACACCACAACACACAAACACAACAACCCCCACAACACACACAATCCTCTCGCTCTCTCTCCTCTACACCCCCTCCTCTATATTTTAGAGAGAAGGCGGCACTTACGATTGAATTTTTTTTTTAATGTAATTGACACATTTTTTTTTAAGAATATATCATCCCGTTTTTTCAAGTACCATACGCTATTGAAAATTACACTTAAGATTGCTTCATTTTTTATCTAAATATTCAACTATGTCAAGCAATACCATGTCTGCTTACTTTTTTGGTTGAACAGTCCACTGTCATAAGTTACACTCTAAACTAAAATCGTCGTCTGATGACCCAACTAGATTTTCTTCACTAGCCTTTTAAAACTTCAAGTAAATCTGTATAATCCGGGGTTAGGCTGAATGAAAAGAAACTTTTCCAGTCCACAGGATCCTCACCCTGTGAATTATAAATGACCTTAACTGTAAATGTAGAAGCAATTCTTGAAAATCCTCGCACTCGATTTTGACAATTTTGAACTTAGAGACAGTAAAGAAATCAAGTAATCCCTAGTTAAATACTTGCAATAGCAAAAAAGAAATTACAATGAAGCCAATTGAACGAACCCACAAAACAAAACCACAAACAACAAAAAATAACAAAGGCAAGCAAATCGTCAGAATCTATGTTCTACCTTTACTCATGAACGGTCGGCTTTGATAATACTCGCTTTCGAATTTGCGAAAAAAATCTTCGTCTGCAAATTCTGAATAAGGCTCATACCAATTACGGTCTGCAAAGGGGTTGTCGGTTTCAGGCGAATCGACTACATAGGTACGTTGAAAACAATGAAATGGATAAGTATATTGATACTTAAGATCTCTGCACAATGGTTCATCAAATTTGGCCCGTTGATTTATTGAAAAGGCAAAGTAATAACTTGAATAATAATTACAATTATTTTTGGTTTACATCAACGATTTCCTGAACATGACCATTGTTATAACACGTACAACTTGCATTAAATTGGCATTTACCTGTTTACTAAAATGTAAATTGAAATTTGTGCTCTATTACAAACTCATGCTGTGACGAATAAGACTCATTTAAAGGTTGTTTACATACTGTCTGTGCAATTGTGTTCATCGGAGAGGTCACCACAATCATGAATAGTATCACATCTAGAATACAGTGGAACACAAACGGGTTTATATTTGCACTTCCAGTAATTCGCAGGACATTCTGTAGAGGTACGAAATAGAAATGACAATTAAAAACAATTAGACAACCATCATTTTCGTAAATTCTACATTATTATCATTCGAAAAAAAGTGGTTGTGTTTTGTTGTACCGAGGGGAGGGGTTCCCGACCAATTTGCAGTCCTGACCGCTACACTATTTGTTCCATATGATGACCACGCTAGAAGCGAAGAAAGCTGCTCGCTTTTGGTGTTTTCTAGTTTTTGTAGCACTCTAGAAAACACTGGCATCCACCCAAATCCTTTATCGTCATTTGGCTGGATATAGATACCGACTATTATCATTATTCTGAATAACATTGTTATTATTGATATTATTGTTATAATTATTGATATTATTGTTATAATTATTATTGTTATTATTCATAGATGTAATTATAATTACCCTCAAGATAGCATAGTGCTTCATCTAAGCCATTCGGGCAATCTTCGAGACCGTCGCATTCCCAATGGGTTGGTATGCATTGATCAGTAAATCTGCACGGATGTTCGTTTAGTTGACATGCTTTATTTTTAACCAAAACAAAATATAAATAAGTAAATACTGGAACACAGAAAAGAATGTACCCCGGTATGGGAAACATATGTAAATATGCACGGAAATGCACCTACATGATGCCATAGGCCCACAGAATAGCTCGTCAGATCCATCTAAACAGTCCGGATAGTTGTTACATGTTTGCCACAAAGGAATGGTCACTTGTGATGCTTTGCAGCGGAACTCCAACTTTTCCACATCTATGAGCATTTCTAGGCGTAAGAAGAACAAAACATATCTAAAATAATATTTCATTATGGTAAGCTCGTTTATTCTAATAATGCAGCCGCCAATGGCAATCTAGACCGGATTAAATAGATATTGTCCGCCGGAAGCCAGAGTGCGGGCTCCATAGACAACAACGGAATAAAACGTGAAACTAATGTTGCGTGAAGAGTCATCGGCATCGAGTGCATTATTCTTCACCATTGTAGGTGGACTATGAGTCCGGAGGACCACACCGCCCATCCTCTAAAGGGATTAGCAGCGATAATGTGAGAGAATTAATGTGTAAATGCATTCTTTTAACTTATAAAGCAGGGATAGGTGTGTACAATTCCATATTACTGCTTTAATGTAGAAACAAACCACCAAAATTGTCATACCATCTCCCGCAAATAGACATAAAGCGATGGCGTCTCAAAATCTACACTAAACAGCTGATTGTGGTTTACAGCAGTACAGAATAAACAAAGATCAATAATGTTTGTGTTTGAGGTCAAACTATATCGATCCGGGTATTGATCATGGTGTACAATATCTAAAAAGTCAGAAACACAGAAATTGCAGAATCGGATAAAAAGTACTGCCTTGTCTTTAATACGCGGATTTCAAGGCAACGATTTGCAGGTTATGTTCGCATATCCATGCCAGTAACAAAAATGCAAAAATATTAATTTTGATGATTTCTCTTATGTTTCAGATTAGCAAATCACTGCTTATCCCTTAATGCATAAACTAGCGAACCAAGATTCACCTCATATTCACTTCAGTATGAAATTTTATGAAACAATTAAGCCAAGATTCATTATCAAGTCAGGTTTGTAAGTTCATGTTTTAACACTGTGTAATATTATTTTTGAGTTAAACTACTTCATAGTCCTTATATTTGATTGTATCATCAAGTACTTTTAGTCGAATGTAGTCAGTATTGTCTGGGGTGAAACATTTTAAACACCGATAAAGTGCAAATATTACACTTAAAGGTAGCCATTGTGTTTAATATGAGGGCTACTAATAAAGGTACCTTCAATAAATATTGAACCAGGAAAGAACTGTAATAAACTGACATTCTATTACTTACCAAATGCACCAAATGCATATATAAACAGCCTACTTGTTACCACCATCCCTAACGGATGATTCCCTGTTGTACAAAACCGCAAACGAATATGATCTAAGGCTTTTATGTCAGGGGGTCGGGGGTTGGGGGGGTGAGGTCAAGGTGTATCATCAAAGTCGGAAGGTACGGGGTGGTTGACACCTGCCTATGTTTACTGTGTAAAATGCCAAAAAAGGTACTTATGTTACTTATGATGCTACTGTAAGCAATTGCTGATAATAGTTGTTTTTTTTCTTATTTTTAGAGTATTAACATGTGTATGCTTACTTTGGCACCCATCGTTGCCAAATAAATACAAATTTTGCTTGCATGAATGGCAAAACCCCTTGATTTTGGAGATTTGCTTTCAAATAACTTTGCAAATAAACTTTCTTTTATGACGTCTCTATGACGTCATATTGTCAAAAACTTAATATCGTCGCTGGGCGGGAAAACCTCATAATTGTATTTGACCTTTAAGAGCAAAACCTCACATGTAGTAAAACGGTAACATGAAAAAACCCTCATATGTAACATTTTGAGGAGACACCAAAACTGAATAATTTACTGCAATGCCTTGCATAAGAAAATGTTTCCTTTCTAAATATATTTAGATAATTATTTACCCCAGATTCTGAAATAAACTGCCATATGCTTTACTGTCATATTTGACTTGAGATTCAAACTAGAACCCGATGTGACCAAAAGCCCAGCGACGATATATTTATACTTCATTTGAAGAAAGGATTATGTAGCTACACACTGATACCAAACGAGATGATAATTGTCCCTTAAAGGCTGACTCATCGATTTCGAAATATAATATTTTTGTGTAGAAATTAAAAATAGACAACTAGAAATAAAGATAGTAACCTAAAATGCTTGATTCCAAGCGGATGTTTCGTTTTCATGCAGTAAACATTTATGCACAGTATAACAGTGCCATAGGATACTGTGTGTAATGAAATTTCCGGATCCGGAATTTTATAACAAAGTTGTTATTTTCTATATGAAGGACTTCGATTTGAGCCTAGTTATTTCACACAGTGATTATTATATGGACAAGCATTATGTATATGCAAAAATACGATTAAAAAAAAAATAAGTGCGCCCTCATCGGGAAATCTCTGAGTCAGCCTTTAATTACGAAAATAAAATTAAAAAAAACAGGGAGGGGGTGGTAATCACCACCCTCCCCCTCTTCTTGGTCGTGAATGTAGTCGAAAAACCATCGCATAATTGGTGGGTAGCAATTTACTAACTTTAAATAGGTGTGTTTCGAAAAATGACTCACCTATTTCTTCATAAAATTCACCATCTGAAAAAATAGTTTAGTGTGAGCGTAATTAATTCAAAAAATAGTTTATTAATATATAATACCCCGACAACCGGCTTGCGCGACGCCATTGCCGCTTTGATGGCATTTCACGTCACAAAATGAGGATGGATACGTCCATTAAAGGTACACTGCTTTCGTCAGGCAAATTGGCACTCCACCTTCCAAATCCTGCCTACACAACTGATTACAATACTATATCAATAGCAGGGCGTGTCAACCACTGACCTCTATACTACACATGGATAGCAGGCTGGCGCACCGTTGAATAGCCGCAGATTGAAACCACAGGAAGTTGCATCAGATTGAAACCACAGGAATTTGCATTTGCCCTGCACAATGTGGCTTTAACTTATTGTCCAAGTTAAAGGAATTTTGTATAACAATAGAACATCTGTGTGGAATATGTGCACCAGCAGGCGTTTGCATTGTTTCCTGCCATATTGCTAAGGCGAAAAGCAACTTACTGTTTTTTTCAATCGGCGACTCAGACCCGCTAGTACCCATGTGTAGATAGAGGTCAGTGGTGTCAACGGTCTTGCTCGTGTCCTGGTTTTGAAGCATTTGTGGATGAAATTGCACCTGTCTTGGTTTGGTGGAAGAAAGTTTAGAAAATGGCAAAACACACCCAACGGATACTTACTAGACTATTCCGTGTTAGTCAGTTAAAAACACAAACCTAATGGACAATCTACGATGTGGTAGATATCAGTACCCTAAACATTCGGGTCGAGTTACATTTTTTTTTTTATATATCAAAGATACATACTTCCTCCCGTAATGTTTGAAACTGAATCACGAGTCGGGTATGTGAATTGCAATGTGAACTTCAATAAATATTCATTAGTTTATAATATTAGAAAAACGTAATCCACTTTGCCTTCGAGAGACGAGGTTCCTGTCGTACTGCAGAAAACAATCATACCATTAAACGTGTAAACATAACATATGGAAGACTGAAGATTGGAGATAACCTACAATCTTGGACACTTGGACAAAAGTGTTGGCACACTTTCTTACCGTACGGAAAAATCGTCCCCCTAGCAACCGGAACACAAACACGATACTGTGGTCACAGTGCGCCAACAATGCTAACGTTTTATTGGGGGGTAGTGGGTGGTGGTGGTGGGGGGCATGGATTAGAAAAGTCTTCAAGCTTGATACAAAAAAAAAAAAAAAAAAAATTAGTATCTTCACAGATATCCAATATGCAAATATAAAAGCACAAAAAAGATTGATGCTAACTACTTTTGTCCAAGATTTGTAGTTGAATATTGAAGTGCACTATTGTGGCATGTTTACTATTGACGGGCTGTTTTTAACGAATAAATGCAGATGATGGTTGACTTCATTCCGGTTATTAATTAGCGGTGGTGACGGGCTGTTATATAAAAGTTTACTAGAGGTAAGGAGGAGGGGGGGGGACGTGGACGGGGGGAAAAACTGGGCCCCAGATAAAAGAGAAAAAAATAAGCGTGCCCCAGATAGGAGACACATAGCGTGACAGCCACACAGGAGAGAGAGGAGCGATGTATAGATATAGAGATAGATATAATTAATATATGATATAATATATCTATATTTAGATAATATATATTTATTATACTATATATAATATATATATATAAATATACAAATGGTATATTAGGTAGACAGTTGAATAATTCATTGCTTATAATGAGCTCTTATAGTTATTTTAAATTAATTAATATTCATACCTTGGGATTCGGTGGATTACCCTCAATTTGCATAAATTAACTATTCATATCCTTTGACGGAAATAACCCGACAATTTCTAAAGGAACACGTAGGCGACAGTAAAAGTCTCCCTAACGTATTAATTAGTACATAACAAAGATCAGTGTCTCCAAAGGTCCAAAGGTGCGATATAGGGTTATATATATATATATAGCTTATTATACGCGCACGCACCCCACACACAAACGTAAAAATATACTCTCTTGCAAGCGCTCAACGCACAATCAGAAGATGATCTAGCTAATCCACTCACATCATGAACTTTAATGTCACACAAACAACGCACCAACGCACAACAACCTGTACACGCAAAATACAATCACACCCACCCACCCACCCACACACACACACATACAACTCACTAACGCAAACATTCACTCTCGCTCACTCAACCACACATGCGCGCCGCGTACATACAGTCACACATTTATGCAAACGTACGAAGACAACATACAAGCGAACGTTAAAAATATAATTGTTCATCGCTTTACCTATCTCTCATTTGATGAATATGGTCTCTTCTTACACGCTTAGCTGTATGGAATGAGAAAAGAAATAAACAATGTATGATTAATTAGAAAACAAAACAATAAACAAACAAACAACGAGACATTAACACCATTTTTGCTAATAAAATTTCACTATCAAGTTGCGGAAACCTGTGACAGAGTTGCAAGAGGCCACAAGTGTGAATCATTTATCTTGCAACAACCCGCTAATATGCATTTTGACTCGATATTAGATCATTGATCAAAAGATAACCTACCTTCTTTGCGTCTAACATAACGGCGGGCTTATATGAAAGTTTATAAAAATAATATTGAGTCTTTTATCAGCCATAATGTCTAAAAATGATTCAAAAAAGAAGAACAAAACCGAAATTCATAGCTATTAATGCGGGACTTAACTAGATAATTTCCATTATAAATTAGCATCTTGTTTGATGATAATTTGGAATCAAATAACCGCATTACCGCTAAGACGTAAGGTCCGGCCAGTATATGGGTCACATTTATTTTAATCAAGAAATAAGTGAGTTTTAGGCTTATATAGAAAATTATACCATGCAAAATGTTTTTTAACACCTTTGATAAAGTATTTAGTTTTCATTAACAAAAATTCATATTTAGACCTAAGGGTGTTTTATACAATACACAGAATACGTTATTTAAATATGTGATAAAAGAGTAAAGGGCTATAGAGAACTTATTTTCTATGTCATTGATCGTACATAGTCCATTCATCGCGATGCAAATACTTTAAGCCGAGATGGAACAAGATTGATCAGCATCAGCAAAGCATTCGCCATGGGATCGATTGGGATGGGAGTATGATGTATGAATGCACCGGATTAACGTGCGGTCAACCAAAAGAGGACTCTTCCCCCCCCCTGATTTGACAGGTTACCTGGTCGGCCCTAGCCGCTTGTTTCATTTCGGACAATTATGATTTTTTCTTTATAATCTTTAGGATGGATACGTCCCTTAAGGTACCCTGCTTCGTCATGCAAATTGGCCTCCACCTTCCAAACCTGGCCAACAACTTGTTAATACTATATGCATGTATTATGACCGGGCTGGCGCCACCGTTGAATCCACAGATTGAAACCACAGGAGTGGCCATCAGATTGAAACCACCAGAAATTGCATTTGACGTGCCCCATGTGCTTTAAATTATTGCCAAGTTAAAGAATTGTGTATAACAATAAACACTGTGGGTGGAATATGTGCACCACAGGCGTATGCCATTGTTTTTCCTGCCATATGGGCTAAGGGAAACAGCAACTGACTGTTGTTTCAATCGGCGGACTCCAGACCCGCTAGTACCCATGTGTAGATAGAGGTCAGTGGTGTTCTACGCTCTTGCTCGTGTCCTTGTTTTGAAGCAATTTTGTGGATAAATTCCACCTTGTCTTGTTTGGTGGAATAAAGTTAGAAAATGGCAAAACACACCCAACGGATACTTCTAGCTATTCCGTGTTTTTTTTTAATCAGTTAAAAAGCACAAACCTAATGGACAATCTACGATGTGGTAGATATCAGTAAACCCTAAACATCCTTCCGGTCGATTACATTTTAATTTATCAAGCTACAACTTCCTCCCGTAACTGTTTGAAACTGAATCACGAGTCGGGTATGTGAATTGCAAGTGAACTCAATAATATTCATTAGTTTATCAATTATTAAAAATACTTCACATCCACTTTGCTTTCAGAGCGACATGTTCTGGCGACTGCGAAAACAATCATACCAATTAATGACGTGAAACATAAACATATGAAGCACTGAACGATTGGAGATAACCTACAATCTTGGACACTTGGACAACTGGTGTGGCACACTTTTCTTAGCGTACGGTAAAATCGTCCTCTCCATCGAACACCACCGATACTGTGGTACCGTGCGCCTAACAATGCTTAACGTTATTGGTTGTGTGGGGTGGTGTGGCAATGGTGATTATAAAAAGTTTCAAGCTTGATACAAAAAAAAATGTTCGTATGATCACAGATATTCCATTATGCAAATATTAAAGCACAAACTTTAAAAGATGTGCTAACTACTTTTTGCCCAAGATTGTAGTGCATATTTGAAGTGCACTAGTGGGCTGTTTACTATTGGTAAGGGCTTGTCTTAATGGAATAACTCAGTATGAGGGTTCAATTCAATTCGTTATTAATTAGGGTGACGGGCTTGTTATAAAAATTTTTACATTTATTAGCTTGTGTGGACGTTGAAATGTTTTAAAAACGTCCCATAAAGAAAAAACGCGTCCCCATAAGATACAATCTTTCCTATATTTTACTATATCCTACGCTCGGGCGAAATTTTCTATTCATAACATAGACTTTTACGTTAGGGCTAAATTTTCTTTCGCCTTAACGTTATCCTTTGTTTGCGCTTTAATTCCGTTCAAAAAAATGAATATTAATTTATGCGAATGAGAGATAATCTCATTAGCTAACAAAAGATATGATTTAATTAAGCAATAAAAAAAAAGGGTCATATAGACTAATAAGTAATATTTTTCGCCCTATTGTTCAATCTAGAATATATATATATATAATATATATCTATATATATATATATATATATATATATATATTAATAATTATAATAATAGAGATATCGCCCGCAGTCTTCCAAACCTGCCACTCGACCATTTTGGCGAAAGTGGTTTTTTTTGCCTATTATGATACTATATCATAAGCTCTTTTCATATACCAAATTTGAGCGAAAATCACCATTCCAATTTTTAGATCTAATAGATTTTCACTTTGGGGAATCATACCCAAACCCAATGACAGTCTTCCAAACAGACCATCTGCATTCGTCGGTTTGGCTGTCTGAAAACCACCGCACGGCTGCTTATTCAGTGCTCTATCGATCAATGGGATACGAAGTACTGGCGAGAGATTCATCTCGTCGCTTGATCAACACGGGAGGGGGCTATAGAAGTCCTGGTCGAAGTTTATATTAGTACAATTTTTATCTGTATCTGAGTCGATTTTGCCACACTCAAAAATATTATAAATTTTTCAAGTATTTTACTGACAGCAATTCGGCCAATAATTAACTGGTGAAATTAAGTATACTGTAAAAAAACTGATTCAATCAAAACACTGAAAAATTATATTAGGCGAGTTATTCCAGAGATTGTGAACTTGTAGAGAATAAAAAAGCACTGACGAACATCCTAACGTAGTAGGCCTATCCACAAATGTCAACCAAAATTTTACGGTGCATATACTGTAATCATTTACTTTTGTAAACATATGCATTAAACTGTAAAATATAAAGTGAATTTTGATGGACACTATAAAAGCTGTGGTTAATGTGATTTTGTTGGCAGAAGTTGTTCCCAGTATTTTCCTATAAGATTTACAGGATTTTTTCTGTAAAAACTTATAATTGAGAATCCATAAGAGTATAAAACAATGTGATATAAGTCAAAGTTTCAAATACGAGCCTCTCTGAGTCGTAATAGGCCTCGAAAAATGGACAAAGAATATTTACTATATTTTTTTAATTACGGTTAAGTATTGTGCTTTTTCTCTTTATCCTTTTTTTTTACTGTGAAGCGCAACGTTATTTCGTAAATACAAGATGCAATGTTAGTAGTTGTATAAACAAAAATATGCATTTTAGCTGCATGTGTTCTTTACCAGACGTATATTGTAAGATGTCTTGACGCTAAGCGACTATCCGGGCGATGAGCACGGCAAAAGGTAGCCTACGTTTATTCATTTTGAATCGCGCCAGTTAGTTTTAATTTTCTTATTATTTTTTATTGTTTTTTTAGACATAATAGTTGGAAGGATCTTTATTTTGTAATGATGCACCTAACGTTTCATGAGAATAATTTCACAAATAACCTTATTTCATGGAGAAGTGATAACACAAACATAACTAACATACTGTATTTAAGTTTACGGTAAATTGTGCAAAAATAGTAACATTTGCTCAATTTACACTCTGTTGCTGCAATTAAATTGATTGTTGAAGTTGTGATAAAGTAAAAGATTCAAAAAAAAATTTTTTCAAAAGCTAAGTTGGTACTTCAAAGTTATAACAACATTGCACAAGACAACTTGTTAACACCATAAGGTCACAAACAGCACTAATGCATTAAGCCTATTTCACTTCATAGATATTTAAAAAATCTCTTGTGAAACCCTTTCAGGTTTGGTATGATATTTGTCCCCTTTTAAATTTACAATAATTAGTTGAAAAGGAAATAATGGTATATACATAAATTCAATGTTCTTTATGTATTTTCCCTTTATGGTAGCATAGCATCGGGTTATTAGGTATGTGGTTCATATCAGAGGGTCCCAGGTTTGATTCCTAGTCTAGTTCATAGTAGATAGGCCCTACCTGTTTAAAAGTTACTTACATGATTAATTTCATCCCAAATTAACCCTCGTTCTCCCGAGCCATTTTTTTTAAAACAAAACTCCCGAAGGGTGGGGTGGTTACCACCCCCTGTGATTTCCGTTACTGACACTCCTGTATTCCTGTAAATTTGGTACCAAAGGATATAGCTAAGTGTTTCTTAATTCCATTTGTACCAAAATAAGGTACCACATTCCCCATTAGACGTCACTCTGACGTCATATGTTTAGGAAAAGTGCGAAAATCCTGAAATATAGGGTGGAAATTGATTATTTCGCAATTTTAGCGACCCAAACACCTTAGTATAGCACTAATAATGTGGCTCCTGCATTATATAAAATGGTCACGTTCCTATCATAAATGTGATATTCCTAACCTATTTTCTTTTGGAATCACCTTTATCTTTCCTATACCCCTTGGATGTTTGTTTTGGATAAAAGGACCGAATATTATTGAAATTACATTAAATAATATGGTCACCAAAAAGGGGGCTGTAGCTAGCCGGGGAAAACTGAGTTGTCTAAAAACCCCCTCCACCTTAAGAGGGAGGGGATGAGGGTTAAGATCAAAATGCAAGTAAACAAAGATTCATCAAAATCTTTTCGTTTTTCCTCTTTTCTTTCCTCTATTTCCACATACCTACGATATTAATTTTGAGTGTCCCGCAACGTAGTTGATTAATGATTTTCCTAACTTATAATTTATCTGGTTTACTAATAGAGCGCAATAAAGTATGTGGTTTTGATCCCTGTACACAAATATCATTCACATTTTCAGCCATCTCAATGAAAATACATGATTAATGGTAACTTAAAATATTACCCATGAAATTATTCAATAAAATTGAATGCAACCCGATTACGCTTATTGCGGAACTTATTTTCCTTTCAATTCCAATAACGAAGAGTTTAACATGAGGAAAATTCTCATTCTGCATTTTCAATAAATACACCTTTTTAATCAGAAATTTGGCAATTTGAAATTAAATCAACGTCGAAAGTCTTTTCGGCAAACTGCCGTCTTAACCTCAATGGTTAGTTTTTTACTCACAGAAAGTTTTCAACAACAGAAAGTATAAGAACAACTACTCTAAGAGTGAGTGCTATTACTCCAAAGGTGAAACATATACGCATGAATCTGTTTGATTACACAAATTAAATAATATCCGGGAAATATCAATTTCATTCAATTGTTCTGATATACACTCCGAAGTGTTTATTTTTTCCGAGTTTTAGAACGTCATTTGACACTAAGTGCTAATATACTCCTTCCTATGGTTTGTCGTACTTAAAGTAGTAAGCCTACCAAGAATCTGTATTTATTTTCATTGACAGTTGGAACTACTGAAAATTGAAATAACATAAATTAAGATACCATATATTAAAGCGCTGTTTTAGTTTAATGTACTAATAACATTATTTCATTATAAACACGTTTGTTAATGTGTCGATCATTAGAGATTAAAGTGATTTTCGTCGAACGCCTCGTAAATTAATATAAACGTTAAGTGGAACAAGTTGTGATTTATCTGTTTTTGCTTGAAGGTGTATATTTTGATACTTTTGTAGAGTAAAATGAATCAAAGATCACTAGTTTTATCAAGAAGAAAGCTTTATCTTACTATCAGTCCTTTATATTTGTATTAACAGTTATTATGTCCAATAATTCACAAACCCAGGGTTCAAACGCTAGACACGCCGCTTTGGATGTGTACTTACACCTGTGGGCCGATGCTAGAATTGGAAATCAGCATAATAACTGTAAATTTTATGTCCAATTTACCAGGCGTATAAAGCGCCGAACACTGGAGCTTTTATTCGAATTTTTTTTCGAGAATGCAACATTATCGTACATTCAGTAGTATTAGTTTTCAATTATACGATTAAGTATAAATTTTACCAGAAAAAATGCTATAAATTTTACACGAAAATTCTGGCAGCAATTCTTCCAACAAAACCCCGTAAGGTTTCCATTCAAATTAACTGTAGATTAACTTGATTATTATATTTGCCTTGAGTATTAAATATTTGATTTAAATCAATTCTATACAAATAAAAATTGTATAACTCATCATTCTCTTTTCTATCGTCACTGCCAATTATTTTGCCTGTAGAGACAATGGCATGGGGAACTTAGAAAACCGTACAAAATCATAGTCATTTCTAGCGCTCTCCGCAGGTAAAAGTGTGTTCAACCTGTTGAAAATAAACCCGCCACCTGAGGCGATCGATCGACCCTTTTTGAGTACGCCAAAGAGCTCAATGTGGCATTCGTCTCCCTTGACTAGAAACAGAGGACGTTTTTAGTTTTTGCAAACAGACCAATCACTTTTGTAATTAAATTTGACAAGGAAAACAAAGGATCTTTAATGGAAAGGCGGTGCTCAATGAAGACGTTTTCAATGTCCACATGTCCACATAAAATCATGTTCCTAAAATGTTTCAAATTTTAGATATGCAGTTCATAATTCTCGAAAACTTCAATCGCCGATATCTCGAAATGTGGACTTTTGGTCGATTGCCTGTTTGGAAGTTCGTGACGATATCTATCGTGCAGGTACCCGCACGAAACCCACACACAAACTTAAAATATACCTCCTTGCAAGCGCACAACGCACTAATATGCATTTTGACTCGATATTATACTCATTGATAAAAAAAAAAAAAACCTACCTTCTTTTCGTCTAACATAACGGCGGCGCTTATCTGAAAGTATTATAAAAATAAATATTAGTCTATTATCAGCCATCATGCCAAAAACAGGATAACATAAAAAATATCAACGGCGACACGCTTTTTACAATTTGGATTATTCCTACCACTGACTTCATTTCGGACAATTATGATTTTTATGATCTTTATGGAAATGGCATATTGAGGGCGCTATAACAACGGATCGTGATCTTTGTAGGCCCTATGGCATGGTTCCCGCAATGGATTTTCAGATTTTGTAGAGGTATTATCCCTTGCATGGCCTACTTACATCAGTTGTCAAACCTGTGTCGTCACTGCTTAAAATTGCTCTAAGCTATAAATAAAATAGTCCAGGCTACAGGCCATGTGACATTGTTATACCATATATATATAATGCTTTTCAACGGTTTCTAGACCAGTTTTTTTCCCTGTTGAAACTGAATCCGATGGATAAAATATGATTCATTAACTACCTAATTAAGAGATTCAATATGGCCGCCAATGCAACAAAACATCTTATATTTATCTACTTTTGACCAAAGAATGGTAACTTGGTATATATTCCAATGCTTTAGCAATCAATATATTAATTGAAACCATTATGAATAGTTTTCAACAATTTGATAATCAAATCAATAAACCACTCAAGACGGCTCCAAAATGGCAAAATTCATTACTACATATAGCCAAGAGTTGCCATGTTTGTGAATATCACTATAACATATTCAGAACAGTTTAAATATCATGGCATAGTCAAAGTGATTGATATCTGCAAGATATCATCCTAGATGGACGTCTAATATTGCTGCAAATGTCAATCAGTAAAGGTCAAAAATTCATTCACGCTGTAGGCTAAAGATACATATTTTGTGTTTTTTAGTTAGACTATCGCTTCCAAAAATCCCAGTAAGGCTATCTTAAGTGTCATTGAGTCGTTATTCATCACATATTCCAATATGGATGGCAATGGACGCCCAAAACCTACCAACAACAAAGAAACATATATCTCTAGACTATTAGTGTTTGGATATTTCCCCGCTTAGTAAGTGCTTTTTCCAGCCATATTGGATACCCATCTTGGATGGTATCTTACATGAATAGATTCCTCTGATTACCTAATGATGTGTACATTGATCTGACTTACAGGAATATACACAAACATTGCAGTACTATGTTAGACACAGCTATCAATTACAGCCATCTCAGAGTATCGGAAGCTATCTTGTATCCAATAATGAAGGAATTAATAATCACATTTTTTAAAAAATATTTCTTATTGTTTTAATTAATTTTTTGACTACCAAAACACCAGGATAGATACCAATTTACCAACCTGCGGTAAAAAGTAGACCACGTTCAGAGACTATTGTATTGACGGCCATGTTGAATTCATTGATTACGTGGTTACAGAATCATATGTTAATTGGTCACAATGAATATTTTAACGAGACAGGCGGAACAATTACAACTTTTGAGTGAAAAAGAGATGAATGTTTTGTGTTTTGGTGGCCATTTTGAATTTTTGCGTTTCTTCAAAAATGCTCAAGGTTGCTCGTCTGGCATCCATCGGATTCAGAATCAGCATGCAAAACTGGTCTAGAAACCGTTGAAAAACACATATCTAATAAAACAAGGTTGATATTATTTATCAATGAATCTGTAGCCTGGACTAAAACAGATGATTCGCATGGGGTCAAACAGTTGTGGTTTCGAGTCAAATCTGATTTGTTTAAAATAATTATTATTATTCACGTAATTAACCTGGCCAATGAATATAATTGTTGAATAAAAAAAGTTGATTGGGATTGGTGATTTAGAAAAAAAAATAAATGCAATGGATGTATAGGGAACAGAAGGTCAGCGTCCATTGCATTAACCCTAGCACAACTAAATCTCACCAAAGCTCACTGTTTTAATTGAGAAAAATGCACTAACTCCAGAAAAGTAGCGATGACGTCATCAAACCAAGACTCATACAGTATGGGCAAGAAATCCCTGGCCGGGCCAGCGACATGCGACTTTCCTTGTTCCCCTCTTCCCTCACTCCTTCAGTTCCTCCCGGGACGTCAGGGTTAGGGTTATTTAAGCTATTTTTCCATACACTAACCCTAGCACAACTAAATCTCACCAAAACTCACTGTGTTAATTGAGAAAAATGCATTAAGTCCAGAAAGTAGCGATGACGTCATCAAACCAAGACTCATATGCATGGCACGAAATCGCTGACCGGGCCAGCGACACCGCCGTAGCGTGCTATCCCGGGTCATGGGGCTGGGGCCCGAAAGGCCCTGGGTTCGAATCCCACCCGAATTTGCGACTTTTCTTGTTCCCTTCTTCACTCACTCCTTCAGTTCCTCCCGGGAACCGACGTCAGGGTTAGGGTTATATGGGGCTTCATCTTGTTTCCCCTTACTTTGGTAACTAAGCATTTGAGACACTCAAAACTATTCCTTATTTTAATCATACGAGCTCCATCAACAATTTGCACCATTTTGTATCCAAATCGGAGCAACTTAAAATTTGACCCCTGTACAACTGAAATTGACCCTTTTTATTGATTTTGCTGTTTTAGCCCATAACTCTGAAACTTTAGGCTGTAGATATTACAAACTATACCTTTTCCGAATCCTTATGGTTAGACACATAATGTACTTTACTTTTCAACATGATTGGATCAATTTAAAAAGTTGACCCCTATACAAACTGTGTCTTGGCCCCCTCTCCTTAACACTTAAGTGCCTAAGGTGTTTTCACTCACGTTGGTGCCTGGGGGGGGGGGTCCATGGATGATGGTCCATCGGGAAACTACTTTCCCGATTGAATTTTCAAATGAAACCCATACTACCTTTGAGGGGGCATAAGACAAGGCCAAAGGTGCAAAATAAATGAGTTCCGGTGTGAAAGCAGATATAGTCCGGTAGGAGCCATAGTCCGGTGCTCCATAGACGATAACGGAATAAAGCGTGAAACTAATGTTGCGTAAAGAGTCAACTGAATCGATTGCCCTATTGCTCACCATTGTTCCCGGACTATGAGTACGCTGGACAATGGTTACTTCTACACCGGTTTATCGTCTGGAAATTAGGGGCAAATCATTGTTTTCGAAATGCGTCAAAATCGCTCAAAAAGTAAAATGATGTTTTCGCGACCCTGCTTCCACAGCAAACACATTGCAAATCATTTTGATGTTTATATCTGCTTCAGGAAGACCAATTTACATATATTTAACACAAACATTACCATTTTGTACATTCTTGTATTTTTTGTGGGTGCAGTCGTATTTGCCATAGGTTTGTACAGCAATGGCGCGCAGTCACTCGATGATGGAATCGCTTCTTTTCAGCACATAAAGGGTTAATTATTTTTTTATGATTATGTAATTAATTTGGTTTCATGCATACAAACATACATAAGCAGAAAAATATTTCTGGCAACAGGGTTTGCTAATTTTTATTTTTAAAATCACACCCCCGTTGGTGCCTAAGGGGGGGGGTTCCTAGGGACCCAGGCTAATTATCTCATTAACGGGCTAGAAAATTTAGTAATTTTTTTATGGAAAGAAGCGCATCGATAAGTTACACAATTACAAAAAATTAGAGTTCGAAAATATTTTTCACGACTAAGAAATCGCCGAAAAACAAATGTTGGGTACTATGGACCCCCCCCCCCTTCCGTCCTGTCAGTGTGCGTGTGTTAGTTTGTGTGTATGTTTGTATATCTATTTGTCTTGTTTTGTCTGATGTAACCCCAAGAACATCTTGCATTAATTTTTTTTCTTATAAATTAATTTATAAGGTTTATACTGTTAGCGATGCTCTTGGCTTTCAAATTGTACAATTTATCTTATTTTTATACCTCTTTATTTACCGGGCACTACAACATCACGCTATGCGTTTAGTAGTGTCCCCATCTCATTCACCTTTAATGTCGTTTCTATTATATAATTATATATTTATATTGTATTTCCAATTTTAAATTTTATTGAATTTTGATGTATATTCTTGTGTTGAGATGAAATAAACTTGATTGATTGATTGAAAGTGTTAAGGCACTATTTGTAGCACTTTCGGCACTGGCACATTTTCACAAAATATGAAATTTCTTCAATTTGCTCTCAAATGATAGTCTAGGCCATTGGAAGAACAGAGATATATTTTACACATAAAAATAACATACATAAAAACAGATAGGGACATTGATATGAGGATAAAGACATCCAGGTAATTTGTAGGCCAACTTTTAAGTTTTCCATAACTTTAATCAACAAATGTGGTATATACATGAACATTTTTGACTAGTACTCACTATATTAAAACCACAAAGGTTAATAGACCGATCAAAAAGTGTGCATAGCGTGGGAAACAAGCTTACGGCGTGCGTGTTCTTTGTTAAAAACGCCATTTTCGTCGTCTGCTGGATTTAACGTTGCCGGCGACGTTAAATTATAAAATCGGTCTGTTTACCCATAAGAAGCTGATTTGTCTTAATCATTTCGGGTGAGGGCCTTTTGTATATAACAGCCTTACCACCATGCAAAAATATCGATTTGAACAATCTTGAGGCGCACTATTTTTCAATGTGCCAGTGTCTCCTTTAAGAATCACGTGCCAGGGGTCCCTGGCAGGTTCCAACATATTTAAACCTCAAACATTTTGTACTTGAGGTGTTACAAAAGGTCTGCTAGCTCCCAGGCTACAGGTCTTTACTACAAAAAAATTCCAATACAGCAGTGCAAAAAATGACTTGGTGACAATTAAGGGGCAGAAATTGTTTATATTTTATTATGAATAGCTATAACGGCTTTAACATTATTATTTTTCACTATTCAATGTAGTTTTTTTTCATTTTTAACTTATTATCATTCGTGAAACTATTTCTCTCTTTTTCGTCACTACGTGAACAATAAAATAATCAGCGAAATGGTTATTATTTTCTTGTGTTCTATATAAATATTAATATTTTTTCGTGTTTCCACCTGATAACCTACCGACCCTTCTGAACATCGAACGCCGACATCTTCACTATGAGCACTTTCATCCGGCTTCCACCTTATAGACACAGTCCAAGAGTGTGAGCTCTTCACCCTTGCAATATATATTAGTAATCCACATAGCAGTGCCACTTGACGAACCAAAGTTAACCATTTCGCCATTGTTCAATTCACATTAGTCACGCCTCCGAGCCGTTCCCATATTTAGCATTTGACAGCCTACTTTGGCATCATTCATATCCCAGTCGACTCACTGACAGTCCCCCATTGTCCACTATGTAATATTTCGAGTCTATCGTCTTCTCCAAGCTAATACCTTCGAATCAATACCTAAGATATGAAAAAGGTAAACCGAAGCACCGTGGAATCAATGATTTGGGTCTACCGGTCCCTTTTAGGGATCAACTCTCTTTGTTGTCATAGATTAACAAACCCAAATTTGTTTAAAGCAGAGACTTTCCCCAAAATTTAGATGTTTCCTTGTGTCTTGCATTTCCATTTGCCTCATATCAACACTAATTGTGCATTTGGAATCTAAGCTCACATCATAACTATCGGGATCCTGACATGTTGCACAAACTTCTCCTATAATTAAACAATTTAACACTACAAACAAAAAATACAAGCACAGCAAAAAAAAAATAAATAAAATAAAATAAAAATACCAAAAAAAAAAAACAATACCGCCATTGGCTTTAAACATCTGTAATCCTCAGTCATAATGTGTCATATACTTTGCTCGTTAAATGACAGGCTCCCTGGATCAACGTTGGTCACTATCACTGAACGTACGCTCTTGAAAATGTTTAGGCCCCAACATCGCTTTTGTGGGCGGGAGGGAGTGCGACGACGACGTTGAAGAAACATCCGGATAACATACGGACAAACACACGATGTTTTTCCCTTAAATACATAATTTAGAGTACGATTGAGTGTCCTAACTACTTTGACCAATAGTGTCCTGTAGAACTGCCAAAAATACCTGCATGACAGGTTATCTTCTTGTCATTTGCAGAAATGTCGCAGTATTCCATTGACCTTGGGATAGAAAAAAATAACACATTACTATCAGCAGTTAGAGAAGATTGTTTTAAATAATATTAATTAGAAACTGTGGAATTGCATATTTTTCAATACAATTGAGTCATACTCTACTATCATTGGTAATATTCTCAAATAGGTTTAGAGTTTTTACCAATGAGTCTTTACATTTCTCTGATTTGAAGAACCACACTCCTTCGTTCATTGCATTTTTACCCATTCCACAACACACACACACACACACACTCGCTCGGGCGTGCGTAACAAACACACCTCTCGCACACACAAATATTAAACACAACCCTCACACGGTACCTTAAACATATTACATAGTGTATATTATTGATCATGATTGTGATTACATATCACACTTAAAGGGGGAAATTGTCCGTGTAAGTATATACATGTTCCATCTTAATAAAATTGACTTCACCCAAAACCCCAGCTGTAAAGCTTCGCGCCGATTTTCAATCCGTTTTGATATGACAGCAGAAACGTGATTTTTGTGAGCCCCATAGAGTACACTAAAAACTAATATGGTCTACCAAAATGGAGTACACTTTCGCTCATAACTCCTGAACCAACATCATTTACCCTAACTGTTTCACAGGTCAATGAGAAAAATAGTAGTTTTTCCTATAACCAAAAATTTTAACCACTTACGGTAAATCTGGTCTTCTGGGGACGAGGCTATTAGCGATCAGGCATGGACCTTTAAGTGACCGGGGGGTCCTATGGATCCTAAAAATTTGTTCTGCGCTGGACGGTTTACGCGTGGTTTTTTTTCTGCAATTGGTTTGTAATGTCCTGACTTTTAAAAACGCTTCCTTTCATACCAAAAAAATTAAAATCTGCCCAGCCGTTAATAAGTTAATTAGTGAGGATTAATGCACCCCCCCCCTTGGGCACTAACGGAAGTCATCTGAAATATTAAAAAAAATAACCAACCAAAGCATTTTTGCTGAATATGTTCACACATACCTAGAAGTAAACATTATTAGTAACATTAACAATAAATTATGTGTGAAACAACAATTTCGTCGTTACGTTGATAAACCCTTATTGTACAAAGTCTGGAAAATGATGTGTATTTTGCAACATCCGTAACAAACTACAGGATTCCCTACATAGGCGTACCCCTCTTTTTTTTCACCGGGGGCGCCATGATTTAGGCTGCCCCCCCCCCCCCACAAAAAAAAAGTCGGTACAGATCGGGCAAGACCTCTTACAGAATCCATGGGCGTCGTTCGGGGCTCCTTTCGAGGTTTTTGAAAGCACATGAGGCGTATTTTTAATACTTAATAATAACTGATTTGGTTCGCCAATTGTAAAAAAAGGTTTAATATTTAACTTTTCCAAGACAATTGCCCTGATTCCAAAGTTCCGTATATCCTTGAGACCCTACATGATAAAATGGCGGACCCCGACCAATATCAGTTCCGTAGCGTAGCGGCAACGAAACGTGTGCAACTCTTGGAATTATTCTTTTTTCCAGGGAATTTTTATTTTTTTTCATGCAAGTTATTTGGAAGTGGTTCACAACATAATTCCTTATAGTAATTGGGTAACCTTCTTAAAATTAGGATAAGGGGGCATTTCCTCCTGTCCGGCCTCTGGGAGGCTCAAAATAGTAATTTTATCCAAGTTGACTTTAAGAGGCTATATATTGTTTGGGTTTCATGACATTTTTCTCGCTAAGAAATCGCCGAAAACCATCTTGGGTACTTGTGAACCCCCCCCCCCCCTTAGCCACTTAATGTTAGGCACTATTTGTACACTTGCGGCACTGGCACATTTTCACAAAATATGAACATTTTTCTTCATTTGGCTCTCAAATGATAGTCTAGGCCATTGAAAACAGAGATATCATTTTACACCTAAAATAACATACCTAAAACAGATAAGGACATTGATATTAGGTACAGACATCCAGGTAATTTGTAGGCCACTTTTAAGTTTTCCATAACTTTAATCAACAAATGTGGTATATACATGAACATTTTTGACTAGTACTCACTATATTAAAACCACAAAGGTTAATAGACCGATCAAAAAGTGTGCATAGCGTGGGAAACAAGCTTACGGCGTGCGTGTTCTTTGTTAAAAACGCCATTTTCGTCGTCTGCTGGATTTAACGTTGCCGGCGACGTTAAATTATAAAATCGGTCTGTTTACCCATAAGAAGCTGATTTGTCTTAATCATTTCGGGTGAGGGCCTTTTGTATATAACAGCCTTACCACCATGCAAAAATATCGATTTGAACAATCTTGAGGCGCACTATTTTTCAATGTGCCAGTGTCTCCTTTAAGAATCACGTGCCAGGGGTCCCTGGCAGGTTCCAACATATTTAAACCTCAAACATTTTGTACTTGAGGTGTTACAAAAGGTCTGCTAGCTCCCAGGCTACAGGTCTTTACTACAAAAAATTCCAATACAGCAGTGCAAAAAATGACTTGGTGACAATTAAGGGGCAGAAATTGTTTATATTTTATTATGAATAGCTATAACGGCTTTAACATTATTATTTTTCACTATTCAATGTAGTTTTTTTTCATTTTTAACTTATTATCATTCGTGAAACTATTTCTCTCTTTTTCGTCACTACGTGAACAATAAAATAATCAGCGAAATGGTTATTATTTTCTTGTGTTCTATATAAATATTAATATTTTTTCGTGTTTCCACCTGATAACCTACCGACCCTTCTGAACATCGAACGCCGACATCTTCACTATGAGCACTTTCATCCGGCTTCCACCTTATAGACACAGTCCAAGAGTGTGAGCTCTTCACCCTTGCAATATATATTAGTAATCCACATAGCAGTGCCACTTGACGAACCAAAGTTAACCATTTCGCCATTGTTCAATTCACATTAGTCACGCCTCCGAGCCGTTCCCATATTTAGCATTTGACAGCCTACTTTGGCATCATTCATATCCCAGTCGACTCACTGACAGTCCCCCATTGTCCACTATGTAATATTTCGAGTCTATCGTCTTCTCCAAGCTAATACCTTCGAATCAATACCTAAGATATGAAAAAGGTAAACCGAAGCACCGTGGAATCAATGATTTGGGTCTACCGGTCCCTTTTAGGGATCAACTCTCTTTGTTGTCATAGATTAACAAACCCAAATTTGTTTAAAGCAGAGACTTTCCCCAAAATTTAGATGTTTCCTTGTGTCTTGCATTTCCATTTGCCTCATATCAACACTAATTGTGCATTTGGAATCTAAGCTCACATCATAACTATCGGGATCCTGACATGTTGCACAAACTTCTCCTATAATTAAACAATTTAACACTACAAACAAAAAATACAAGCACAGCAAAAAAAAAATAAATAAATAAAATAAAAATACCAAAAAAAAAAAACAATACCGCCATTGGCTTTAAACATCTGTAATCCTCAGTCATAATGTGTCATATACTTTGCTCGTTAAATGACAGGCTCCCTGGATCAACGTTTGGTCACTATCACTGAACGTACGCTCTTGAAAATGTTTAGGCCCCAACATCGCTTTTGTGGGCGGGAGGGAGTGCGACGACGACGTTGAAGAAACATCCGGATAACATACGGACAAACACACGATGTTTTTCCCTTAAATACATAATTTAGAGTACGATTGAGTGTCCTAACTACTTTGACCAATAGTGTCCTGTAGAACTGCCAAAAATACCTGCATGACAGGTTATCTTCTTGTCATTTGCAGAAATGTCGCAGTATTCCATTGACCTTGGGATAGAAAAAAATAACACATTACTATCAGCAGTTAGAGAAGATTGTTTTAAATAATATTAATTAGAAACTGTGGAATTGCATATTTTTCAATACAATTGAGTCATACTCTACTATCATTGGTAATATTCTCAAATAGGTTTAGAGTTTTTACCAATGAGTCTTTACATTTCTCTGATTTGAAGAACCACACTCCTTCGTTCATTGCATTTTTACCCATTCCACAACACACACACACACACACACTCGCTCGGGCGTGCGTAACAAACACACCTCTCGCACACACAAATATTAAACACAACCCTCACACGGTACCTTAAACATATTACATAGTGTATATTATTGATCATGATTGTGATTACATATCACACTTAAAGGGGGAAATTGTCCGTGTAAGTATATACATGTTCCATCTTAATAAAATTGACTTCACCCAAAACCCCAGCTGTAAAGCTTCGCGCCGATTTTCAATCCGTTTTGATATGACAGCAGAAACGTGATTTTTGTGAGCCCCATAGAGTACACTAAAAACTAATATGGTCTACCAAAATGGAGTACACTTTCGCTCATAACTCCTGAACCAACATCATTTACCCTAACTGTTTCACAGGTCAATGAGAAAAATAGTAGTTTTTCCTATAACCAAAAATTTTAACCACTTACGGTAAATCTGGTCTTCTGGGGACGAGGCTATTAGCGATCAGGCATGGACCTTTAAGTGACCGGGGGGTCCTATGGATCCTAAAAATTTGTTCTGCGCTGGACGGTTTACGCGTGGTTTTTTTTCTGCAATTGGTTTGTAATGTCCTGACTTTTAAAAACGCTTCCTTTCATACCAAAAAAATTAAAATCTGCCCAGCCGTTAATAAGTTAATTAGTGAGGATTAATGCACCCCCCCCCTTGGGCACTAACGGAAGTCATCTGAAATATTAAAAAAAATAACCAACCAAAGCATTTTTGCTGAATATGTTCACACATACCTAGAAGTAAACATTATTAGTAACATTAACAATAAATTATGTGTGAAACAACAATTTCGTCGTTACGTTGATAAACCCTTATTGTACAAAGTCTGGAAAATGATGTGTATTTTGCAACATCCGTAACAAACTACAGGATTCCCTACATAGGCGTACCCCTCTTTTTTTTCACCGGGGGCGCCATGATTTAGGCTGCCCCCCCCCCCCCACAAAAAAAAAGTCGGTACAGATCGGGCAAGACCTCTTACAGAATCCATGGGCGTCGTTCGGGGCTCCTTTCGAGGTTTTTGAAAGCACATGAGGCGTATTTTTAATACTTAATAATAACTGATTTGGTTCGCCAATTGTAAAAAAAGGTTTAATATTTAACTTTTCCAAGACAATTGCCCTGATTCCAAAGTTCCGTATATCCTTGAGACCCTACATGATAAAATGGCGGACCCCGACCAATATCAGTTCCGTAGCGTAGCGGCAACGAAACGTGTGCAACTCTTGGAATTATTCTTTTTTCCAGGGAATTTTTATTTTTTTTCATGCAAGTTATTTGGAAGTGGTTCACAACATAATTCCTTATAGTAATTGGGTAACCTTCTTAAAATTAGGATAAGGGGGCATTTCCTCCTGTCCGGCCTCTGGGAGGCTCAAAATAGTAATTTTATCCAAGTTGACTTTAAGAGGCTATATATTGTTTGGGTTTCATGACATTTTTCTCGCGATTCAACGTCACTTCGCCGTATATTTCTGGAACCAGGGCCTGAATTTTCATTTATCCCGGCCCGGACCAACTCTTGGCGGCCCTTGTTTTGAATGAAAGATATGGAAGTGTTTAGTTCTGAGGGATGTTTGGTGCGGGAGGGCTGTAAGCTTGCGATATTGTCTTTCAGATATTTCACTCATTCGAAAAAAAAACAGGCCGATGGGGATAATGGAACCTGTAAATGGTTTATATAGCAAAATAATATTGCCTTCCAGTTATGAGCAACAGCCTCCGTAAGATCTTAACCGCGATGGCAATTCAGGTTTTGTTTTGCATTAATTAGCAAGTTAATGTTCTGCGAGTTCCTATCTCAACATTGATAAAGCTGTCTCCCTCACTCGCGAAGCTCGGATCCCTTACAGTATTTGATTTCCAAGACACATTTCCCCCCGTAAAGTAGGTATAAAACACTTTCGAAACGCCAGTGTGCATGGAATAATGCTTAGAGGTATAAGCCACGGTATATTAATTAAGACGGATAACGCAGAATTTTCTTTTTGTATAATTATAATGGTTGGTTGTGTTTCATCACCCAAAGTGATAAAAACGATTATATCCTCTAATAAAAATTATGGTTCATCATAAATAATAATAAACAGACGTATGGACGGCAATACTGCCTCGCCATTTTTTGCAACCGCGAAACGTGGGGCTGCAATCCCCATAAAATCCGTATATAGCAATTGTGCAAAAGCACTTTGAATCACTTCAGTACTTTTAAATAAATTGCTGAAACACGATAAGTATGCCTGCATGACAAAATTCGGTAGGGAGGTCGGTGTGGTCGCATTTTTTAATAGGCAACATTAAAAGGGCTACACCGACACATGGCGGAACTTTCTGAAAAGTGTGGATGGCATTAATGGCAATAAAGAAAAATTTCTGAAGGTTGCAGCTCATACTTATATCCTAATCTCTCGAGTCAATTAGTAATTGCATGAATGGGTGAAAATTGGTTGGAAGGTCAAATAAAACAAAGCAATTATCAAACTCATATAATATTTGCGCGGAAATTAAGTTTTTTTAGTAATAACCAAGGAAACGGTAAAGTTTTTTACATATTCAAGAGCTGGATAACGTGGAACATTCACCTTGTCAAAAATCCAGCGGGATTTCCGTCTATGCACAGACAACAATAAAATGTTCAAAGTCAGAAGGCCACACTCCCAACAATCAATACATAGTGAATGAAGACAAAATTAAATTAAATTTAACGCAATCAATTATAGCATCACGAGAGGTATTGTATATCCTCAATCAAAGGTATAGACTCGGTCTGAAATATGGTTTAGAATCTGCGCGTAGCGCGGAAAATTACTACGTTTCACTCTGACAGTCTCATATTTTTCTTATTACAACAAGGGGGCCAGTCTGACCGCTCCCTTGGAAGTCACCATTCTGGGGTGCAACACAACAGCTTATAAAACTAAACGTATAGTGAAAGAGATGTTCAGATTGCCCAATCCCTGAGGTTTAATGAATTTAATGCCTTTATTTCAGAGCGGCATAAGGTAACACCTTTCATCGACCCGTTTTCTGTTTTCCCCTTTTTCCTTCCTTACTTATTTGTCCGGTTCCTGATTTTTGTCTTTCCTTTTTATCGGGGGGCGCGCCGCCCCCCACGCGCCCCCTGGTACGCCTTGCCTACAACTGCAAGTTTTTGTGTTAACTCGGGATCTTCTAGAGTTCCGATATAAACAAAAACTAATTTTTCAAAAAAGTTTGATGTAGAGCGCAAGGCTCATTCGAATTGTCCGTCTTTTGGGCCAATTTTCGAGTGTTTTTGAAAACAAGGTTTTGTCCCTAAATTGGCAGCCCAAATCAATATTTCTTTTGTTATTCTGATTTGGCAAATTGTCTTGATGACCCTTCACATGTGTATAAATTTCCGCAAAAATTCTTTCGGAAGTGGTTTTCCTTAGGCATCTATGTATTTCCTTTTCGCGTTGTCATGGATCCATGTCTTGACGCCAGGGAAAGATTATGACAGAGAGTATAGTACATGTAAGAAAGGTCCCTTCTGATACTCCTCGTTTGTTTCACCATTGTCGAAGAGTCAACGCCAATGTAACACCACGGGGCAACTTCTGTACCGCCTGGGATCTACAATAATTATGATTACCCAACAGTGATCTCTGTCAGAAGTGTATTCGTTCTCTTGCGCAGTGGAAGTTGTTTCCCATCCGAGCACATTGCCCTGTTTGTCCTTGTTAACTGCTCACACGTCTTTGTAGTCGGCAACCATAGTGTTCATCGTAACTTCTGAGAAAAATGACAAATCGATTTCTCACTAATCATTTATTTTTGGCCTCTTTTGGAATTAAGTTCGGCAAGTTCGAATTGCATGTAAAACGGCTGGTCTCAAAAGGTTTACCTTTAAGACACTGGTCGTCGGAAATGGGAAGACATCTATAAAATGTTACGTGACTGTGAATACAGGAATGGAGTGACCATCTATCTTTCGAAGCGATTGGGCCAGACTCTACCATATAATGTTGGTACATTGGTTTCGTTATTGCTTATTTTTTCTCTTTCAAGACCTTTGAGCTTTAATTTTGAGCTTTATTTTCAATATGTCTCAGTAGTTACTTGAAATCTGTCTTCAAAGGGTGACCCTTTCGCACCCTCCTAGCCCGATTTTAACATTACCTGGAAGGTTATAAGAACCCTCCACATCTAACACGTACGCCTATTCTTACGTGTTTGACAATCGTGGCCCAAAGAAGAGTGTTTTTGAATAGACAGGCGTAGGAATAAACGTTCAACTATCTTTAGGTTCTTTGCAACCGCCCTACTCTGTTCAAAAGCACGTGCTGGGTTTACATATAGTTCATTTCTTAACTAATTCCAACATTCATTGAATTGACGTTATGCACATATTTGTGGTTATCAACCTTTGGAGGTTTTTTTTTTTTTACCTTGGATTTCAACTTAACATAAATAAGTTAGAATGAAGGAATAGAAAACGCTGTAAAATTAACATTTGACCTATTTAACTGTTTCAGTCTAGTAATATGAAACTATTTAAACTTAGAAACCTCACTGCTCAAAGAATCAAGAAAATACGTGTTTGGTATTGATATCATTTACCTGTATGACAGGTTTCTGGAATAGATATATTCGCGTCCGTGCATGTCACCTGTCCGCTGCAGTCAAGAAATTGGGTCGGAGCCCAACTTTCCCCTTGATGACTCTCATGGTAACAAAGTGCATATGTGTCTTGAAAAGGAATATAATCTGAAAGAGATGAATGGATATTGTTTAATTTCGCACAATTCGTCATGCACTTGGACTTGGGATTTATGGTATTTTTTTCACATATTTACCTGTTATTAATTTTTATTTACAATAAGTATTGTCTTACCCATTTAACACTTAAGTGCCCAAGGGGGGGGGTCCATAGTACCCAACATTTGATTTTTTTGCGATTTCTCAGTTACGCAATCAAATTGTTCAAGGAGTTTTTTGCTAATTGTCTGATTTATGAATACGCTTCTCCTGATACTAAAAAATATTAAATCCGCCCACGGCTTCATTAGAATAATTAGGTTGGGTCCCTAGGAACCCCCCCCCCCTTGGGCACTAACGGAAGTGAAAAAAATCAAGATATTTTACTAATTAAAAAAAATTAAAGTAATTAAATCTTGGGATTTATTTGCTTAGATATATACCTTAGGAGGCAATTAATTAATACTTAATAATACCTAAATCAAATAACCTTTTATATGCTGATAGCATCAACTTTAATTTTGTCATGACGTGCTCTTAACTGTGTAAGTCTATGGGAAAACCAAGGTGATTTTAAAGTTTCTGAGAAAAATACAAGATGGTATAATTGGCTATATTTTGCAATGATTATTTTAATTGGTTATTCTAGAGCAGATATAATGAATTATTTTGGTTCAAAACCTTATAATTATTGGATTTGCTGAGGATAGAAATGTGCGAACCACTCTTTTTCGGAGAGTGACATTTTCAATTGCCCATAGGTCATAGGTCAAACGTCGATTTTCATTTTTATTGTGGGTATGTTGTTTCTTACGTGACCCCCCACTTTACTTGTGTTCAGTGTCCTGAACAACTCCCATGGGAAACGGGTTATCTGGGTTGGTCCCTAGGAGTTTTTTTCCGTGGCCACTAAAGGCCTTCCTTAATATCTGCTTGTATAATTGTCCTTTCAGTAAAACCATTTCACTAATTGGCATTGAAAGTTTTACATCAGTTGTAGCAGGTTGGGCACTTGCCTTACTTACAGAGGCCCATGGTCACACTCACTTCTCCTTCTGGAAGGGAACTATTTGCACAACCTATTTTTAAACATATCTATCTTGTTAATTTCAAGTAGGGCCTTCTTCTTTGATACCTAGTTTAACTTAAAGTTTTATTATTTAATATGGTCTCATTATTAGGAACTCACGCTTCAGTCATTACGCAAATCATTTTCCCCACATCCATGTGTAAAATTCAGGGCTGTACAAAATTGTTGATGTGTCTGGAAGAGAGCCATAACAAGGACACACCTGATTGGTCTTAATGACATCTTGCTAATTCAAATTTAACAGTTTATTTTGCTCCAGAGCGGGTCCGACCAGGCCAACATAGTGGCCCTTTAGTGTTAAAAGTAGCTACTTTCTCACGCATTGTTCCTTCTGGCTGTTTTATGTCAGGTTCTCTCTTTGGTTGGCACCCCTCTGATTTTAATCATCATTTACCCGGGAGTGATGTACCCGGGGATTTGTTGTAAAGCATACAGTGCATGTGATTTTGAAACCACGCAACGGATAGCCATGGTCATGTTCATTCCATTGATGCCGAAACTTAGTGCTAACAGACCCAGTATGACTGACAATGACGTAATAAAATCCTCTTGGCGAGATGTTCAATTTCTACAAACTGGACAATATGTGAAAATGTAATATTCCACCAAAAGGTTGGAAAGTCAGATTTTCATGGGAAAAATGCAATCCGGCATCTTGTGAACACTTGTTACCGCAATCAACCTACTTTAAAACACATGTTTTAACAC